>VDFB02332465.1:0-27584 GCA_007258455.2 Sequoia sempervirens
TCATTGGGAAATTGTAGGAAATTTGTGAGTAAAGAAATTGGTATCGTCTTATGAAGTCAATTATGTTTTCCTTGGGTCCTTGTTTACAATGCACTAAGTTTGTTAATGTTACTTGAGGACTAATTTTAGCTTGAAATTTTTGGAGAAAAGCACTAAGAAGCTGGATGAATGAGGTTATTGAGTTATTTGGCAATGAGAACAAATATTTTAACGCCATGTCCTTCAATGTGTGTCATGTCCCCATCCCTAGCTAAGCCCTATTTTTTAAATGGAGTGAGAAAGTAGTATTTTTAAACACTTAATTTAAATAAAATAATATTAATTAAATATTATATAAAATAATAAAATTAAATTTAAAATATTTTAAATATTTTTCTAGCCGGTCCAATTGGGAAGGCATTCATGCCGGTATATATGTTGGTTTCTGAATTATATTTGATCATCATGGTTTAGCGAGTCATTATGAAGACCTAATAGGGATGAAAAGCCCTACTGAATAGCTTCTAGGAGGGACAAAAACCTCATCTAGTGATCATGATATTTTTGTGTAGCATTACATATTTCATTACCTAACTCCTACCTTCTCCATTCCAAGTTTGATCACCATTGGGCATATGTGAGAGGGAGTTGGACAATTTGAATGAAAAAATTGGTAAAGCCTTCTTGTCACACCTCAAACCCACGCACAAATACTCTCAGGCCATGATTTGACACTACTTCAGGGAGCACTACATGGGAGACCCAATTGGGAAGGCACCACCTTAGGGTGCCAACATGATCACTACTATCGCACCTATCAACCAAGGGCAACTAACACCATTCAATCACCTCCAAATATCATTTAGGCACTAGTTTATCTTATATCAGGCAAGTATGGACACTCCCATGGATTTGTCATAGATACTAGGATATGTAATATGCCTCTTTTATTTTCAATTGAGAAACTAGCATATTTTTGTGGTCTGATACTCCAGTAGAGTGGGATGTGTATTCATTCATATCAGGCATGTCTTTGAGGTAGTGCAATGGAACATGTATATACATTTTCCTATCAATTAGTGGCCTAGTGATCTCAATGAGGAAGGATTGCCATTGAGAATTATAGGATTGGGAGTTATCTTCTAGAAAATTACCGATAAGGAGTGATTGATTGTAATTCTCATAGTCATTGGTGAACACCATACTATTAGGAATGTGTGCCTGGAACTATCATCACGAATGCTACTACTTTCCGAATATGTAATTTAACAATGATGTACCCTATATGTTTGGTCAATGCCACCTCTAATGTTGAAACAATAATAGTACTTGTATGAAGATATGATTTTATCAAAATTTTCATTGCTACATTTAGTTACTTCATAGTGATCAAATAATATTACTATGTGTGATATAAATGCCAACATATTATGTGTCTTACATTGTTAATATGGACATTGATTCCAGTTGATTGTTAGGGTTTAGAAAATAGTTTATGTTTAGATATTGTTGTTTGTCTTAGTGAAAGGTTGTGTTGGTTTAAAGATTGATCCTAGTGTTATATCTGCAATATTAAATTCTATTTTTTGAGTTTAGTTAAATTTTGAAATTCATCATAATTTGTGAAAGAGTAGTGACTGTCATCCCCAATCTACGACTGGTTGTGTGTGATCAAACTAGGTGTCCTACAATGTTCTAGGGAAAAAAATTTCCAAGATCACATCTTCAAAAATGAAATCACTACATAGCATGGTAAAATCTAACACGTGGTTGTTAGGATCTCCTTTACCATTATATTTTTCAAATTAAGGTATTTCAATGTTTAGAAGTATCAGTGTTTTGAGATGAAAAATGACAAAGGATTTTGTGAGAGGTATTATGGAGGTTAACCATTTTGATTTTGATTTAAGGTTGAGATTTTTTGTTGAAGTGGTATCATATTTTACAAAAAAATGATTTATGACTAGATCATTAGGTGACAGGTTTTGAGAGTTTTTTTAGTATGGTGAGCTAGAGTGAGTGATAAATGGGTTACTATGTTGTATGTTTATGAAAGGTGATGAACATGGCAGAGTTTTGGGTGAGGTGATAAAACTATAAGGATTCACATTAGGAAACCCTAAGCTTTGATTTAGTTTGTTGGTGTATTGTATGGTTGATTCGATAGTTAGAGGTGTAAATGTGGGAATAGAAGGTATGGTTGTGGGAGAGGAAACATTTTTTCCTACTTGGGTTTGAGAATTTGTGAATGTTTGAGCACAACTAGTTGTTTTAGGGATGTTAGCATCTACAATATGGCCTAGACTACACAACATTTCTATTCCTTGGGAATCGTTTATCAACTTTGTAAGATTGTCCACACTAGGCATCGACTCTCTAGCTAAAGGTTTAGTGCTTAGAAAGTCTTAAAGACCTTCTAAATCCTTATCTAATATTAGTTACTCTTTATTAATATGATAATAGTGGCCTCCAAGTCCACATAAATATTAGGTTGTATGGAATTTATAGGTAATGTGGGGTGAAGAATGGAATATGAAATAGAGTGGGTGGAGGAAATACCTTGTGGGAAAGATTTACGGGTCTTAGGCTCCACAAAGGATGTGGTTACAATGTAAGATGCCATAAGTCTAAAACTACATCTTATAGGGGTATTAGTAGTAGGACACTAGGTCATGAATCTCATATGAGATTCAAAACACTTAGATAATCCTACTATGAAGGAAAAGTAGAGGACAATCACAACAAACCAAACAAAGTGCATAATCAAAAAGTAAAACCACACAAAAAACACAAATATATACCTATAATCCAAATCTAAATGAAATTTAATAGGTCGAGGGCATGACAAACCCTAGAATGGCAACATATTTTTACTAAATTCAAAAATTGGATGTGTATGATAATGTTTAAGTGTCTTACTTTGGGACTGTTTGGGTTAGATAGTAAATAAATTTCCAAGAATTAGAAGAATTGTGATTTTACAATAAGAAAGAAAACTATGCAAGAAATTTTCAAAACTCTCAACCAATGAACGCATTTAGAAATAAAAATTTTAGATTGTAAAGTACAAAAACATAGTGATCCTAACTTGACAAATCTAGAAATTAAAAGATTACTAGCCAACAATTCACAGGTAAAAGATTATCAGCTAATAGTTTGGAAAATTATCAAACTAGTTGCAAAGATAAATGAAGTCTCCAGAAATTAAATATATGGTTTAAATGCATGACAAACCATATATTGAAATCTTTTAATGAAAACAAATGCATATTGGTAAAATAGTTTTACTTAAAGAGTAAAGGGGACAAATGGGTAATGTGTGTTTTTACCTAGAAATAATACTTTTCACTTGCAAAGTGAAATAAAGCTAGTAAGTGAGTTTTTACAGCCAGGTAAAAGGTTTGCACAAGATTTTCAAGTGAAGGCAGAAAGAGGGAAAATGAAGAGTAAAGGAATTCTTCTAAAGACCAGCCAGTTGCAGATCAAGGGAGATGAAAGTGCCATGTGTCAACGGTTAATTGATTTTAGAGATTTTCTTCTTTCTTCTCATTTCTTTTAAAATGAGAAATTGGTTTTCATTGAAAGAGGTTGCTCACAATTTGGTCTCGTGGAGATACTTTGTAACAGGTCTGAATGATTAACTTGAGTCTATTATAGGTTTTGGAATACTTTGAGTCATGTAATGGTGGATGTTTTCATATCACTGTCATCTTTGAAATAATAAATGGCAAGATATTCTAAGTCAATTTTCTCCACTGTAGACATTGCATAGATTTTGAATAGAAGTAATCAAGGGTTTCTAATATTCATATTCTTGTCTTTCCCTGAATGTTTGTTCAATGTTCTTACTCTGATTCAAAGAATGAGTTAAATTGTATTAACATGACTGAAGGTTTGTGCAACTGTGTGTTAGGATCACTAAGTATTACTAATTAAGTTTCTTGTATCGGTGGTGTAAGTCATCATTTGGTAGGCATAGTTATGGCAGAGTGAATGTTGTGATGTGTTTTTAATTACATGTTTTAAATGACTCCACCCTAGGATTAGACACTGGTCTTTTAATGTTGTAGTCTCCTGAGATCTTTTGTGGCATCTACATTCAAATCAAATTTAATCTCTTATCTCAGTGTGAATGTGTGTTGATCTTAATGTATTACATTCCTCATGTTTAAGTTATACATTACCATGAAGGTCGGCTAAATATTTAGTGTATTATGTCTATTAAACAGTTAAAGGAGAATTATCTATTTACAATGTATTTGATACTTTGACACAAGAGTATTGAGAATTACATTGTTGGGATCACCCTTTTGGGTTTCACAGAGCCCAAAGTGTAGGGGAGATGGGTTTCATATCAATCTCCCATTCGTTGGCCATAGATCTCTAAGTTCTTAAGCATAAGGCATGACACACCTTTAGAGGATTTTCATGGTTATGCTAGAAAAAACACCAATAGATTGGCAACTCTGCTAGGGAGATCAGAAGAGTTCCCATTTGTATAGAGTCAAAAATTTGGTAAATCTGAACATTTGGTTCAAATATTGAAGTTTTCAAACCTAGAGGAGGTTTTGTTGTGATAAATTTGAAAGAATTTATGTGTGAGTTTTTCGTTGGAGAAGACCTAGAAGAATGAAATTCATGTTTGAACGAGCTTTATACTATTTGAAGTTTAGTCCTCTGTGAAGAGAGGTGGTGACTCTGCTAAAGAATCTGATGAATATGTAAAGAAAGTTCCAAATCTATAAATATTTCTAGTCAGGAAGTGAAATTTGCAATAGCTGCAACATATCTAGGTATTTTTCATATTTTATTTTTCCAAAAAGATAATATTATGTATGAAAACCATGTTTGAAAGTCCTAGAAAAACTTTTGTTCCCTTATTCAGTGAATGTTAGCACTAAAAAAAGGGTGTTGAGAAAGTTGAGAGTTAATGGTTGTAAGTACAAAAGGAATGAATCACATAAATATTTGAGTAAGGATTGTTAGTATGATTATCTTTATGCATTTTTAAATCATACGATGCAACAACAATCACAGTTCCCGTTATATCCTCAGAGAAGGCCTTTCATTGTGGGAAGATACAAACCATTGAATTTTAATGGTATTCAAGGTTTCCAAAACCCTATTCCTAATGAAGTCAGGGAACACATTCCAAAGTTCAAAGGGAAAAGCTCATAATCAACATCTCAGCATCTACAAAAAAATTCTAATTTGATGAGATATTATGAGATAAGCCATGAGGATGTTGTCATGAAGTTTTTTGTTCAATCTCTAAAGGAAGATTCTAGAGATTGGTTTTCATAATTGTCAGTATGTTTTGTATCTTCATGGAATGAGTTCATAACAACATTCATTGAATAATTTGGTGAGAGAATTGATCCAATTTTAGTGAGACAAAAACTTATGAACATCCAAAAAGAAGATGAGTTGGTTCTTGCCTTCAATCTTAGATTTTCAAAGGTAATAAGGGATATTCCAAAAAATCTAAGACCAAATGATGTAGTATTTTTGGTTGTGTACTTAGGTGCATTTGATGAAGAAATGAGCTATTTGTTAAGAGATAAATATCCACAACACTTCATCATGTATATCAAGTTGCCATGGACATTGAAAATAACTTAAAATATTCAATGATGAAGGGATACATGGTTGCAAGTGTTTGTTATCCTAGCACACCTCATGCAAATGGAATTCATGGATCATGTGAAGCATTTTTTCCCTAATCATTTTTTATTTCAACTTGTATATGATTTTGGCTTCAGATGTGTCCACGCTCGAGTAAAGCTATCAAAAAGGTGCGCAATGCACCACATAGTGGCTACGCAACTTTTATTTTTCACCTTCCTTTTGGGAGAGAGTCAGGACATGTGTGAACTCATTGGGGATTTTATCAAGGAGCTATATTCATTAGTTTGAAATTTTTCACCTATTTGACACGTCATCTCTTCGCTATGAGCAATTTGTGCTTTTATAAAGTGATCATTTTTGGGAGTTTATCAGAGCTTGCTGGCCCATTTTGGTTTTTGGGATGGAAGCTTTCAGTCGGTGCCATTAGGTTACATGATTGGTCAACTAGATTTTTTCTAGGCTATTTTCTAAGATTTGATCATTTTTCAGATCATTATCTTTGCTAAATATCTAAAGAGCATTAATGGGGCAATTGAGAATTGATGAGCAAAGATTGTTGTGACCTAACTAAGGATCTATGATCAGATTGTGTGCTATCAAATGCTAACACCTGGCAGTAATTACTTCTATTTTACGGTGGCGTTTTCTTCTTTTTGTTGCTATAAATGAGAGGCGATGACAAAAGGAAAGGGTTGGTTCGAAGTTTTAGTTTCCTTTGTCGAGGAAAAGTTTCTTTAGTTTTCTTAGGTTTTAAGAACTATTTTTAGAAGTAGAGTTGCATAACTACTTTTCTATGGCATGTTATATTGTTTATGCTCAATCTATTATCAGATTGGCATTCAACCTCTATTTTAAAGTTCATTTGATATTTAAGCATGGATTATTTGGAAGAAATCTTTAAGACTGTGCATGTATGTTTCATTCTAAATAAAACGTTGTGTCAAGCAAGCTGAATTTAAATAGTTTAAGTTGTTGATTTCCATGTTGTAGGCTCATATGATAGAATAATAACTTGTAAAAACTAGATTATGTTAGTGGACTTCTTTATTTTCTAAAGAGTTGTTTTGTTATATTGTGTTGTATTAGGAGAGAGAGTTTATGCGATTTCTAAACGTTTTTCTGTTAACCTTGGAAATCTTTAAGTTTGATCAGACCTAAATTAACATTACCTGTGGGAAGATTTGAAATTTTGCACTATGCTTGTTGTTAGCCTTTGTTGTTTGTTCTCTTCCCAACAATGAAGGGTTGTGGCATTATATGTCTAAGTATATCACTCATAGGAAAGATTGGGTTTGAAATGTTGTAAAAGCTTTGGCGCATCGCTATTTTTATGTTTTATGTTTACATTTCCTTCTACCCTTTTCTCCAAAACTTAGAGAAGAGCCGAATTTCTATAAAAATCTTAGAGTTATTTAGTGAGGTGCAAAACAATCCCCCACTCATTGAATTCCCCATAAGACTATCAGAGAGGTGCAAGCTTTGATGATCAATAGTTCTTTTTCTAGCACACCTGGTGGAACATGAAGTTCTTAGAACACCTTATTAGAAGTCAGAAATATTTCTTAAATCAGGCTAAAGAAAGAAATTGGAAGTTTCATTCCCATAATCCAAACAAGAGAATCTTCAAGAGGTCATTTCCAGTACTCCTAGTTACCTACCTCGGTACCTAGGAGAAGAAGACTCACAGGTTATGTATCACCTATAAGGATCAATAGAGTGAGAAGAGCCTAATATCTAGAGCCTTATCTACTCCACCCTAAGGCTCAACCTTCCAAATCATAATACTTGTATACCTGATTCATAGGAATATTTTCCCTATGGCTCATGTAGTTGCCCCTACTTCTAGAAATTTTGTAACCTGGAATAGTGGTAGTCTGCTACAACCACCTACGCCCCCAGACGTATGGCCTGCCATACCCCCTAATGCCCTCAAGGCTATCTGAAAATTTTCTAGAGAAGATTTCAAAAACCCCTCTGAACACCTTCAAGATATAGCTGAGGTATGTAGGGTACATAAAATACTGGAGGAAAATCTCGCCCTAAGGCTATTAGCTATCTCTTTCAAAGGAAAGGCCCAAGATTGGTATCGATATTTGGCCTCGGGTTTTATCATCTCCTGGGATCATCTTGGAGAGAGGTTGTTTGAATGCTTCTTAGAGAAAGGAGATCATTCTTTGTTGCTACATCAACTAATCACCATCAAGAGAGCCCTGCAAGAGGCCATGAGCGATTTCAACACCAGGTTTCGCAAAACCTGGCAAAGGATCCCTGTAACTGCTCAACCCCCAACCATGATGGCATTTATATTCTAATTGAAGGCTCTCAATTTGGACATTGCAATAATGATAACCTCCATGTGTGGAGATGTTTTACCTGATGCATATGAGTTGGTTGTATGCACGAAAAAATAGTCTGATCGATGTTGGGAAGCTTCCGCCATGACCTTTGATGCTCGTATTTGCAGAAATCTTTGGTTGTCCTTAGGAAGAAGCTATTCCAAGAACTTCTACTACACAATTGACATTGGCTATGTCATAGTCTATGTACATGTACCCTGCCACCCAGACAAGCATGTCAAGCTCTTCCTCTATTGCAGTGGACATCAACGACATGAAGAGTCTCATGCGAACTTTAGCTAACAAGTTGGTTATTATCAAACAACAACAAGAAACACCTCTAAAGCAAACCACATAAGCCTATAGCAGAGGAAAGTCATTTTATCAGAAGAATACATACCAAGGATCCTCCAAAGGAGGAGGTCAACAGACGACGTCTGCAAACCAGATAGTTCTGGTCACCATGCCGCTACAGACAGTCAAAGATAGTCTGAGTAAAGAGTTAATTCTAGGCTAGAAAAAATTGGCAGAAGACGAGAATGTATGGTGCTTCCCATGCAATGATAGTCATATGCCCTAAAATTATCCAAGGGGGAATATGCAATAGAAGATAGCGAAACAAAGAAGCAAGGGTACACTCCTGAATGCAGATGAATATGGGTCCTCTGAAATGGAACATGCCCATTTTAGAGTACAAATACAAGGAATGTCCTTGGAGCAGGAACTGGATATTGCACCCGACCAAGCGTTATTTTCACAGATGGAAGAAGAAGATGCGGTGTTCACGAATGAGGTTTCGACAACTAGTACTCCAAAAGTACAGTCAAATTACAACACAAGATCCAAAAGAAGGCTCATGGGAGAATACATGCAACAAGCTTTGCCACGTCCACAGCCACGACAATCGTTGCCCCAAGAAAAGCAAGCTTTGTTGCCCACTGTTCGACCTACTCCTCAACTGCACACTCCATCATTCCCAGAGAAGAAGACGAAAAAAACACTGAACCCATTCACAACAGAATGTTTTCTTGCAAAAGCC
Source organism: Sequoia sempervirens (assembly GCA_007258455.2). Lineage (NCBI taxonomy): Eukaryota > Viridiplantae > Streptophyta > Pinopsida > Cupressales > Cupressaceae > Sequoia > Sequoia sempervirens. The sequence continues at coordinate 8,983 of VDFB02332465.1, forward strand.
AGAGAAATACCACCATTCAAGCCCAAGACTCATCCAGTTAGAATGCTCAATGTGGTGGAGCAATTGAAGAAGGCGCCTGCCAATGTGTCTCTATGGGACATCATATCTATCCCTGAACAAAACACATTGCTTTGGGAAGCATTAAAGAAAGAAGAAAAAATACCGTAGATAGACACAATTCCATCACATGGTAAAAGTGGAGACAATGGATCCACGTTGGACCCTCAAGCTTTGAAAGTAGTAGCCTATGCAAATGATGTGGGCAATGCAAAAGAGAAAGAGGTAAGAAAGCCAAAGCCCAAACCTTTATTTTTAACACTTATTATGGGAGATAAGATTTTGCATAATAACATTATTGATTTAGGGGCTAGCACAATGGTCATGCCAAAATAAGTGGTCGATGCCCTAAAACTTCAGTATGAGCCCCTTTAGAAAGGAATCATGCAATTAGATAGGAAGAAGATTCTGACTATTGGTCGAATAAAAGATCTATCTCTAACCCTCTTCTCATGTCCAAGCCAAACAATGACAGAAGAAATAGTAGTGATAGACATTCCCCCGGTCTTCAGAATGTGCCTTTCAAGAGATTTCACTGCAAAGCTTAGTGGATACTTAGCGCTCAACTAGTCCCACCTGATTTTGAGAACGAGGCACGGGGTGAAGATAAAGATTTTGTCTAAATTTTTGCATCTCGAACACATAGCGGACAATGCAGCCCTATGCTTTGAAGTGGCGCATACCTCCTTCTCTCAGCAGGAGAGATATTGTGTAGAGACATTGGAAGATGAAGAGGACACAAGTGTTCAAACTCTTGAAGAAGAGGTGCTACTTAACCAATTCATTGACTCTGATCCATTTGACAACTTTCATGCAACAGAGTCAGGCACCTATGTGATTTTTGATGATGATCAAGTCCTTCAGAAATTGATGAAGGATTGGGAGGAATGTGATGATTCGAGTGATAATCATCTATGGACCTTATATTTTGATGGCTCTAAATGTAAAGTTGGATCTAGAGCGGGTGTTTGACTAGTGTCTCCAACAGGATCAAAGACTCTCAAAACTTACCATTTTCAGTTCTCATGCTCGAATAATGATGTGGAATATGAGGCCTTGGTCCATGGTCTAACCCTTGCATAACACATGGGCGTAAAGAGAATACAAGCTTTCAGAGATTCAGAGTCAGTGGTGAACTAGGTTCGTGGGCAAGCAGTCGTGAAGAACACGAGAATGAAGTCGTACAAATATTGAATTTGGGAACTGATTGAGAGTTTTGAAGCCTTCAATATATAAGTTATTCCCTGATCTCAAAATGATGTCACTGATCGGATGACCTCTATCGATCTGCAATTTGAACCAATTTTTGATTCAACCAAGAAAAATGTGGTACAAGTCATCATTTGACCCGCAATCCCTGACAATGATCAAAACTAGCAAGTTTTGGATGATGACATTCATATTGTTGCCTTTATACAAAAATCAGGAGTAGTTTCAAACTATTCATAACTAAGAGCAAAATTTCCTAAAGAACAAGTTATCCAATTAAAAGGAAACAAGCTTCCTCAGGGATTAATTTCCTTTGAAGATCTGTTTGATTGTGACGACGTAAGAAACAACAAGCAGAGGTTCACTGCGAACGCTAGGGACTATGAAGAGCTTGATGTCGGAAGTGATAAAAAGTTAAAGGTCAAAAAGGAAGTTCCCCACAAGGACAAGAAGAGACTGAAGGATTTATGTTTCAAATATGATGGAGCTATTGCCTAGACCTATGATGATCTTATAGGGTATGACCCTGGCATAATTAAGCATACAATTGACTTGGTGGAAGGATCTAATATCATCTAACAAAAAATAAAGGACAGTCAATCCAAAGGTCGAATTGATGGTGCAAGATCTCACCAAATTGGTCGAGTCAAAGATCATATATATAATTAAGCATTCCATCTGGGTGTCAAATTTGGTACCAGTTCGAAACAAGAATGGTGATATTAGGCTTTGTGTTAATTTATGAGATTTGAATAAAGCCTCGCTAGAAGACCACTACCCCTTGCCATTGATGGAGCAAATCCTACAGACTGTGGCTAGATTGGAGATGTTTTCATTACTGGATGGTTTCTCAGGCTATAACCAAATATATGTGAAGGGAGCCGACCAACATAAGACAATGTTTACCACTAAGTGGGGAATGTTTGCATACTTAAAAATGTCGTTCAAACTTTCAAATGCCAGTACGACTTTTCAACGAGCAATGGATATTGCTTTCAAAAAATTAATCAACCTGATTATCTTAATATATCTGGATGACTTGATGGTCTTTTCAAAGTCAAAAGATGATCACTTTGATCATCTAGAGAAGGTTTTCTAGAAATGTCAATAGTTTGGGATTTCTTTGAATCCCAAAAAATGTGTTTTTGAAGTACGTCAAGGTAAGCTACTTGGTTTTGTAGTGTCAAAAGAGGGAATAGTAATAGACCCTAAAAGGATGAGATCCATAATGGAGTTACCCCTACCAAAAAATTATAAGGGATTGTAGTCTTTTATGGGGAAGGTCAACTTTATCAGCAGGTTCATCTTAGATTTCGCAGGCATTGCGAGACCAATCACCCTGATGCTTAAGAAGACCCTGATTTTCAAATGGACCCCTGAGGGAAAATCAGCTTTTGAGCAGATAAAGATAGCTATCTTCATTGCTCTGGTATTGGCTAATCCCAACTTTTCCAAATATTTTCTACTCTATGTATACAGTGGCCAAGATAGCATAGCTTCAGTGCTCACTTAGAAGGACGAGGAAAATAATGGAGAACATCCTATTGCATTTCACTCGAGGACTCTTAAATATTATGAGGACCAGTATAATTTTGTAGAAAAGTATGCTTTTTCCATTGTTAAAAGCTTAAAGAAGTTCTGACACTTGGTGTCAGCCAATAAGATCACTATCCTCGTTGTACATCCCAATGTGAGGGAGTATATCATAAAAGGTGAAATAACTGAAAAGAGGTCAAATTGAATCACCAATATCCTAGAGTATGATGTGTACATTAGAACAACCAAGTTGGTTCGGGGAAGAGGTATGTGTGAATACATTGCATAGGAATTAATTTTTGTAGTTGAAAAGGAGACTGATTAGGTCTACTCAAACCAATTCAAGTCTGACGAATCTTGGGTGGCGGATCAGACACAACATATGCAAAAGGGGTACTACTCGACTAGCCTTCCATCTCATAAAAGGTGATACTACCAATCACAAGGCACTAGGTATGTATTAATTGAAGGTGTATTATTCAAGAGAAATTATGATGGTGTCCTGCTCTGATGTTTAGACAAGCTGCATGCGAAAAGAGTTCTCAATGAATTCCATCGCAGTCATGAGGGTAGAAATTTATCCTCCAAGACTACGGCTTTAAAGATAATGCAAGCAAGATATTATTGGCCCTCTATGTTTTTTGAAGCACATCATCTAGTGCAAAAGTCATGTACTCAGTGCCAATTCTTTGTTGGCGAAAGAAAGAATGTCACCTTGCCCCTGAGTCCAATTGTAACAGCTGAGGATCCCTTTGCTCAATGGGGTTTGGATTTTATCAGGATGATAAATCCTATTTCTAGCACTGGCTATAAGTGGATCCTCACAACAATTGACTACTTCACAAGGTGGACGGAGGCTGTAGCCTTAAAAAATACCACAAAGGGGGAAATTGTCAATTTCCTTGAAGAGTTGGTAGCTAGATTTGGCCCGCACAAAACCATCATATCCAACAATGCTCGAGATTTTGTAGGATCAAGAATGTCAAATTTTTCTATCAAACATGGGATTTCCCTTAAAACTTCATCAAATTACAACCCACAAGGAAATGGGTTAGCGGTGTCGACTAACAAAAACCTAATTAGGTTAATCAAGAGTATTGGGTCGCAACAACAAAGGGATTAGCACAAGCACCTACGAGTTGTTATGTGGGAAAACCAGATTACTCCCAAGAAAATTTTGAAGACCTCTTATGAATTGGTGTATGAAAAAGAGGTAGTGTTACCTGTTTCCATAGAAATTCTTGCCTTACAACTACTGAAAACCCTAGAGATTGAAGAAAGTAGTTGAATGGAAGTACGTTTGGTGGAACTCCTCAAACTGGAGGAAGACAGAGAAAAAGCTTATGGAGCCATGATCAACCATCAACAAACAATAAAGCAATGGTTCAACAAAAACACCTCTAACCAAGAATTCAGAGAGGGAAGCCTAGTGTTAAAGTATGATGAACGTACTGTGAAACTAGGGAAACACACAAAATTCGAAGTGCTATGGAAGGGACCCTTCCGAATTAGCACGTGTAAGGAAAATAATGTGTATGAACTTGAAGATATGAAAGGAAATGCTTTAGATATATCAGTGAATGGTATTTATCTAAAGGTATTCTATTAAAATACGCAGTTATTTAAAAAATTTAACAGTTATGTACGATATGTAATTTTTTTGTAAATATGTTTTAATTTTGAGAATAAGCCATTAAGAATAACACAAAAGAAGCAAAAAAATTGTATTATATAATATTCATAAAAAAATTACAATGTAATACAAAACTTGAGGCTCAGATTTAAATGTAAGGCTCTCTCGAGCAAACCCAAAAAATGAAAGGTTACAGAGCAAATAGATGCAAAAAGGAGGCAACGTGCAAAAAACAATAAAGAAAAGCCTCTAGCCATTGTCTAAGAAGCTGAAAGGGCTCGTCATCGGGTTTTTCTTCTTCTTCTTCTCTATTAGGATGCAAAAAGGGGTTGAACACACAACACATGCAAGCTCCAAATGATGCAGACCAAAGGCCTAGTCGTCGCGGCTTTGTACTAGAAAATCAAAGTGCTTCCTCCAAGCGAGCCCCAGAACACGCTCCACACCGTACTCCCACAACAAGTAGGTGGTCGTTGGTTGAGAAGATGCGAAATGCGTCTCAAGGTCCATGGTGTGAATGTCAAAAAGGAAGGGCAACCAGGGTACGTCTATCCCAAAGTCTACGTGCCTGCGGAGATCAATGGCGCTCAGGATAACAACGCCAGGGATAGCCATTTGCACTATCTCGCCAAGCCCTTCCATCAGTGCAACATCGAACATCTAGTGACACAATTCAATTATCATGGGTTTGGCCATGTTTAGGTTGAGCAAGGAGGCAACGAAATGGGAAAGAACATTGCAGTTGCTCTGGAGTTGGTTCTCGTTGTCAATGAAGTCCTGGCTAACCACCCACCTGAACGCAACCAAGGCAAGGCAATCGCACCTCTTCACCAAGTGCTTAACTCTGTCACTAGTGACCTCTCCCACAAAGTAGTATTATGGCCTCCATAGGAGAAGTTGAATAGGAGTGCTTAAGCCAGCCAACATTCTAAGAAAGCAACGAATTATGGTGGAATGGAAGACAGGGAAAAAGCTTGCTAAACTTAAAGGCTATATTTTTGAATGAATATTGCATAAGGTGGCATAACTATAGATAGAAAAGATAAGATGATAAACCCAACCAATGAAAGGTCCATTTTTGGTTGGTTGGCAATGAGAAAATATCAAAGCAAAATAGAGGAAGGTAGATAAATCATACGAAGGATCTAATAGGAGGTCTTAAGAAATAAATTTGGGTGTTGGGAGTAAATGCTCTCGTATGTCAATTGTTAACGTGTGTCCTTTGCCATCATTAGCACCAGTCAGCTTACTTACGTCAAAAGACATGGATTAACATGCTAAATTATAACAAATTAATGGGCATGTCTTTTCAAAGGTACCTTGCATCACTTCAACACATTTCTCCTAACAAAAAGCACACGTTCTAATGTAATAAATTTATTTGTGAAAGAGGTAGCAGGGAGAATGTATTAATTCCATTCTCATGGAATTTTTGGCATTCCCAAGGGATACAGATCTCAAATCACCACATATCGCCTCAGTGGAAGCATTTAATGGACCAACAGTAACAGCGTAGCCTTAATTGCATGTAAAAGAGAGGAAATTAATTGCACTCAAAAGTAGATTTTTCAAACGAGAAAAAGGCAAGTGGTTGTTTTCATTAAGGAAAATCTTTGTAACTTCTTGATATAGACATGGCGGAGCCATCAACCTCTAGTAGAAAGCTAGAGCCTCAAGCAGAAGACCTGGTTACACTGATATTTTTGGGTGGAACTCATTCACCAACGCTCCAGCGCATGAGGAGAGGCCATTCAAATTTTGTAAAAAGGTGCAGCCATATAGACGCATCCCAAGAGGGGTGGTCCAAGATATTGTCGAGAATTTTTTTGACCCCAAGTTGTTAGCTAACCCTACAAGTTTAAGGGAGGGTGTATTTCAAAGAATGGTGGAGAATGAACTGTCTGAGGGTTTCATGTTTCAACTTTGGAATTGTGATCTGCCATAGTTCATGCTACCTATCATACACCCATGCATGGAGTTGGTCGATGCATGTGCCAGAAGATTCAACAAAAGGACAAGAGCCATTGAGCATAGCAGGATCAAAGTTACCATTTATGTTGAATCCATACGAGATATGTTGTGTATCCCTACAACTTGGGGTGTTGAACATTTTTATGAAGAAAAAATGGACATCTTTTGAGGAAGAAATGGTCAGGAAAACAAGTTTTTATGAGGACGAAGCAAAAGAAAGACCAGAGAAAGGTCATCTTTATTTTCCTCTTTCGCGCAAGAAATTCAAGAAAGACACATAGTCTGTGTTCTCACAAATCTCATTTTCTATATAACAAACCTCTTTCCTCACAAAAAAGGATCAAAGAGTCAACATCATTTGCACAATGAAGTACTACTAACATTCACAACCACCATTAGAGCTTCAACATTTCTTCGATCAACCAACATCAATATCGTTCTTCAAGCTATGCACATGAACTATGGAGGCTTCACAGTGATATGAGCAATCCAAATTAGGCGAACACACTCTAATACGAGATGGATAACAGTTTGTTTATTGAATTCATTTTTTTACGTATTGCATTTACATGTTCTTGAATTTAGTAATCTTAATTGTTCATTTCATATGTGTAGGATTAAATCTAGATTTGTGTTCTTGATCTTAGATTAGATTCTGATTTCAATTGCACTTAATCTTGTTTGCATCTATGGTTTTCCCCCCCACATAGTATGTTTGTGTATCTTGTCTTGTTGCTTCATATCATACATCTTGTGCATGTCCCTCTATGCTTATTTTGGTTTGCCATAAGATCTTAGATCATGGGGGCTTGTGCAATCTCCTTGATCCTTTTCATCCTATCCCATCAATATTTGTGCACTTGGACCCCTCTTGACACATATTTGTCTACTTTAGTGTGAGTTTGCACTTGTGCTCATCCTATCACTAAAGTGGTGGCTAAATGTAGTGTAGAAAAATGTACTCCTTTACGTTTTAAAACTTTGTTTGGGTCCCCTCAATTAAATTGAACTTAATTATGCCTTAATAAGCCCTATTATTCACCTAATAAATTACATTTTTCGAAGGGTAAACCCGACAATAATTAATGCCAACACATAATTAAACACCTTGGGCAATGTGTGTTCCAAGAATACGGGCCTGAGACCCATTCGCCCATGGGAAAATGGGTCCTCCCTAGGCCTTGGAACCCATTTTTAAAACATGTTTTGGTAGTATTTTTATCATCCCAAATTCAAATTTTAAATGTCAGCTTGTAATTTTTAATTTTTGGGAAATTAAGGATATATATCTATAAATACAAGGCTATTTTATCAAATCAACTAGAAGATTTTTTAGAGAACTTTCATATTATAAAATATTATTGTCAAGAGAATTGAAGAGTAGATTTATCAAGCATTTGTTGTAGCATTCAAGATATCAATCATCATGTCAGTATTTCGCAATCATGCATGTTTTTGGAGTTAACATTATAATGTAGGTTTCAACATCTAATCCAAGCATTCAAGTCAAAGATTCAAAGAAAGATTCAAGCATTAAGATCCACATCCATTGAATCCATCTCATGTAAGATTTCAATCTTTCCAAGGTTTATTTAGGGGTTTGTTGAATTGCAACATAACATTGTTCATTCATCATTCCTTTCACATTTCATTATTTCAATTCAAGGTTTAATTACCAAAACGGAGTTTGACCAAGACAACCCCCCATTCACCAAAAAAAAAAATCCCTCTTGTTTTTGTGTTTTGTAGATTTTAGGTTGGAGGAAAATTGACGATTGGAAATCTCTAAAGTGCAAAATTGCAAAAGTTGTCAAAGTTGCAAGAAAAGTTGTCAAGATCACAGAAACTCAGATCTTGGATTTATTTTCCATCATTTTTTAGTGAAACCAGTGGGTAATTGCATCTCAGATCTTCCTTCAAGGGCTCCCAAAAATTCAGCTCAAAAAGCGGTCTCAGGACACTTTGCAACCAAATAAGACACTTAGCAATTGATTTTTGAGGCAAGTTTTAAGTGTCTTCCACTCATCCAAAAAATATAAAACTGACTAATTTTGTTAGATCTAGGTCTCATCTACATGAATCAGGTCTCAAGTTATAGATTTGAGGTCATTTGCCATTTTATTTTCATATCCCAAAAGTGTTGTTTGAATTTTACCCCCGTCCACACACACACAAAGGAAATTGTCAGATCTTAGATAGAATTAACTCACCTAAGGGCTCAAAGTTAGTTCTATCTTGGAGGATATCATTTCTTGAATGAAATAGAAAATAGGTAGGTTTATTACACCCCATTTTACCCTTTCTATTTATAGCAAGTTTGGTGAAACATTCCAAATTTAGTATAAAACCCCATGTTTTGGTGAACTTATGTTATTCTTCCATGTTTCATGTCAGTATGCATGTGCGTTTATACCATTACATATGTATATACATATACATTATTACATACATATATATCACTATTTTTAATATTAAAATAACACACACATATATATTCATCGATCAATGTTTATACATGAAATGCATATATATCCATTGATATCCTCTTGCATATGATTTATTCGTGCATGGGTATGCATAAATATTTCAACTTATGTATATGCATGCATGTATATGCTCACATGCACAAGTTATTGTTATATATGCATATATACATCCCATGTATATATATTCATTAGTTAATATATAAACATAAATACACAAAGAAGAATTCAAACCCAATACAAAGATCAAGACACATGATACAACCAAAGCAACAATCACATAATCTAATACCAAAACTGAAACCAAAACCAATCAAAGATGACCATACAATATTTCCAATATATCCAAGACTTCAACTAAGGGTTTACCCACCAAATCCTCACTATCTTCGCTCATCTTAACCAAACTAGGGTGTGAGTGTGTGTATGCTCAGTTAAGGCCCATTAAGGGTTACCAAACCAAGTTCTTCTCCTGAGTGATACTCCCCCTCTCTTCCCTGAGAGCTTTGTTCCTTCTTGCATCCAACTTAGTGCATCATAAAGGTAGTTAGCCATTCACATGAAATTTACATTTGCATCATCAAAGCATCAAAGTATTCACATTGCAATACATATTCATTCATCACATTTTCCATCAATATATAATCATTCCTTCAAAAGAAATAACATCTTAATGCATATTTCAATATTTCATTCACCTATTAAACATATTAAGGTCACAATTTACATTTATCATCATATTTACTCATGAAGGTAAAAGTAACCTGGTAACTGAGAAATGAGGTGTAACATACTTCCCCCCTTATGAATCATCGTCCCTGATGATTTAAAGCTCTAAAACATATAGATAAATTCAAATAAAGGTTTTACTTTTAATTTTCACACCATGTAAGAAATAAGTAAATATCCAAATAATCTTCTCTTATAGCACGATCCTTTGCAATCTCGTCCTTCCTAGACCTTGCACTTATTGATTCTAGTAATGTTTTGGAGAGCTTGTGTGCTTCAAGCTACTTTCTTTCCAAAGGACTCTACCTTATAGTTATATTGACTCTCATGTATATCATAAGTACAATAATGATTGTATCCTATATATCACCTATACCAATGTGATTGGAAAAACTCATTCTCATTGGCTAATACAATTATCCTTAGTGTAACCTAGATAGAAAAGAATGTTAATGCATTGCACACTACATCGTGGGTTCCATCATTCCCTTTGGTTTTTACACCATCGGACAACTCAGAAGCCGAGACTGTCTGTTACTGACACTAATATTTACCTTAAGCATAATAATAAACCAATCAAATATGTTATTTCCAATATAGGGTTTCAATCAAAAGTGATGTGACGATCAAGTGATCATAAACAAATCATAAAACCTCTCTTCATTCAATATGTCTCAATATTCACATGTTTACAATGTTCATTACATCTATATACAATTTGGAGGACATTAGCCTGAGAGAAGTTTGTGCTTCTGTACCTATAAGTCCTCTTCTTGATACAACTTTGGGTTGTTGGAGCGTGTGTCCTATTCTAGAATTCCATGAATATGAATAGACTCTAAATCAAAAAATAAGAAAATAGCATAATTTTAAAACACATTTTTCAATCCCGATGTTGAATATTGATATAACAATCAATTATACACCCTAACCCTAGGGAAAAGAATATCTTCCTACTTCAAGGAGATATGAGTAGTCAATCAAGTTAGAATATCAAGATGGTTTGCATAACAACACAACCTATCAATGATGACATGTCTATCATGCTACCATCCCTATTGTATTACTAGCCTTCTTATTCACAGAGGTTTACCCAGCATCATAAGCTAACAATTTTAAGATAGCACTTCAATACATAATATTAATTTCCACACTTCACAATTCAAGGCTCAACCAAGAATCACACAAGATTATTCCAAACTAGGAAATAAATAAGTTAATAAAAACTAGCATATCACACATTCTAAAATCAATCTTTCCCAAACAAAGGCATTTATAATTAAATAACCTTTTAAACGTAAATAATAGAGGGATATAAATCAACATGCTTGAATTTAAGTTCCAATTGATAATATTGCTTTCCAACCTCAACCTCCATAGCCACGATTGCTACTTCTCCAATGTTCAACTAATCTCCAAACTCTAGCCTCCTCTCAAGAACTCTCAATAAACCCAAACTCACAAACAACTCTCTTTCCAACCAAAACTCATAAAATAATGTTTGCACAAAAAACTATATAAGAATAGCAATGGAAAATTTTGAATGGAAAAGTGTAACAAATGGTACAAAGATCACCTCTATATATACTATTATTTGAGCATCTTAATGCTATAAAAAAGCTAACAAATCTACCACCTTTATATTCAAATGCATTGACTCAGCTGATTTAACTCTCAGATTGCAACACATAATAGTTCTCTTATTTCCAATTTCATAGAATGGATGAATCAACTTTCTTTTGTGACAATATGACTCTGTTATTTTGTCAAGGTACAACAACACATTACTATAGGTTTCCTATCTGATTTGTAATTCAACTACCCTTACAAATCTCTGTCATCTTTGAATTGACTAAATTTTATGCTTATCATAAGGTTTTATGTTGGTTTATGGCGTAGCTATTAGACTTCTATTTGTTTTATCTCTCTTACTACGGCCTTGCATATTGCATATTACGCACCCCCTATTATGTTGTGTGTGTGTTGGACTTCAATATTAGCACAAACTAATACATAATACATTGCTTCATTATAGCATTGCTTTGAGCACTTACTACCATTCACTTAGCATACAAATAATATAGTAATAATATATGCACCATCTAATGCACTTTCATACATACTATGTTGTTGTTTTCACGCGACTTTTAGCTTAGTATTTACATGGTTTATACTTTGCATTCAAAATGTAACTTATATACTATGCGCTTTATTTCAAATCTCTCCTTTATTTATGCACTGCACATTTACTACTTGCTGGCTTTATTTAAGCCTTGTTCTCTAATATTGTCATGCCATATATGTGACCCTATTTCTTTTAAAACATATCAAAATAATTTTAATTATATGTAACACATGTATTATTAATATGTTTGTGTGTGAGATATAACATCCTTTGTTATATCATGTATATATATACTCATTTATTTAATCATTATTTTGTTAATCATATTAACATATATTCATTGAAATGTATATTAATATATATGTATGTATGTATGTATGTATGTGTGTATGTACGTTTATACCATTACATACGTATATACATATCTATTATTACATACATATATATCATTATTTTAATATCAAAACAACACACACATATATTCTAATCGATGTTTATACATGAAATGTATATATATATATATATATATATATATATATATATATGCATGATTTATTTGTGCATGGCTATACATAAGTATTTCTAATTACGTATATGCATGCATGTATATGTTCACATGCATGATTTATCATTATATATGTATATACATCCCTGTATATATATATTCATCGATTAATAAATAAACATAAATACACAAAGAACAATTCAAACCCAATACAAAGATCAAGACACATGATTCAACCAAAGCAACAATCACAAAATCAAAGACCAAAACCAAAACCAAAACCAACCAAATATGACCATACAATTTTTCCAATATATCTAAGACTTCAACTAAGGGTTTACTCACCAAATCCTGACTATCTTGACTCATCTTAACCAAACTAGGGTGTGAGTGTGTGTATGCTCAGTTAGGCCCATTAAGGGTTACCAAACCAAGTTCTTCTCCTAAGTGATACTTCCCCTCTCTTACCCGAGGGCTTCACTCCTTCCTACATCGAACTCAGTGCATCACAAAGGTAGCTAGTTGTTCACATAAAATTCATCCACATCATCAAATAATTCACATTGCAATACATATTCATTCATCAAATTTTCCATTAGTATACAATCATTCCTTCAAACACAATAACATATCAATGCATATTTCAATATTTCATTCACCTATTAAACATATTAAGGTCATGATTTACATTTATCATCATATTTACTCATGAAGGTAAAAGTAACCCGGGGTAACTAAGAAACGAGGTGTAACAACAAATCCAAAAGCAAGTAGCACTTGAATCTGCAAGAAGGACCATTTAACTCAATCATAAAATTTAAACATTTCTAGTTTGATTAACATAGCTTTTTCTTTGGAGGCCACCATGGAATGAATAGTTTCAGCAACAATAACCACACCATCCAAGATTTTCCTATCTGCCACAAAGCCCCCTTGTTCCCCAGAGACCAACTTGCCAATCCAAAGCTTCAATCTTTCAACCAACAACTTGGATAGAATCTTATAGACCACATTACAAAGAGCAATAAGCCTGAACATCCCCAACCTATCATCCCCATCACATTTGGGGATGAGAGCAAGAAAAGTAGAGTTCATATCCCTTAACATCTGTTTGTTCCTCTAGGACTCCTGCACCACCTCCAATAAATCCAAATGTATAATATCCTAAAATTCTTGAAAAAATTCAACAAGGAACCTATCCTGACCAGATGCTTTCCCTTTCTTCATTTGAAAAATAGTTGCCTCCAATTCCTCCAGGGAAATGCAATGCAAGAGGTGCTCGTTCATTTATGAAGAAACAAGAGAAGGAATGCAAGACAAAACATGATTATCCTCAACCCATAATTTAGGGGAATCATCTCTAAACAACGCAACAAAATGATGAGAAGCTTCTTTGTGAAATATCCCCCATAGAGGACAAATGCTCACCCTTGAAATTCATAAGGAAATGGATGGAATTGCCATGTCTCCTACCTTTATAGAATTAAAGAAAAATGCAGTGTTTCTGTCTCCTTCCTGTAACCATTCTACACATGCCTTTTGTTTCTAATAAATCTCCTCCCTCAACTCACACTCCTCTAGAGATTTTAGAGCCTTTGCCTCTACCAAAAGGGACTCCTCGAATATGCCAAACTCCCTAATCTCATGAGTAATAACATCCAGACAGTCCCAAGCTACAACCTTAGCATGAAAGATGTTGCCAAAACACTACTTGTTCCACCTTTTGAGCCGATACTTCACATATTGTGGTTGGTTAAAAAAAGAGAACATTGTAGTATGAAAAGTAGGTTTTCCACAATGCCACTAATTAGCCATATAATCTTGCATAGAGGGCTCTCCCAACCACATAAGTTGAAACTTAAAAGAGGGGAACCGAGCAACACAAGCAAGAGAAGCAGAAAGCTTAATTGGCTAATGATCAAAACCCCTCTAGTTGAGAATCTCATAAGTAGTCGACCAAAACCCACCAATCCAAAAATAAGAAACTAGTAATCTATCCAGCTTCTCAACAATATAGTCCTTGCCACATCTTCTATTATTCCAAGTATATTAGCTGTTGCAAGGTCTAATATCCACAAGATTTAGAAGAGATATTATCATGGAGAAGAAAGCTCCAACCTCATCACTCCACAACGCTTGTCTTGCAGATCACTAATAGAATTAATGTCACCAGTAATATTATAAGGATAGAGAGGGGAAGAACTTTGAATAAAATGAATATGAGACCAAAGGCAAAGCTTACCCAATATATATATCTGTAGGAGCATAGATATTGGTAAGAAAAACAATTTCCCTAGTCTCCAAACTTGAGGCAACCACATAAATAGAATACTTATGGGACATCAATAGGGGGACGGGCTGGTTTCGTGGAATTGATACATTTTTGGTTTCAGTGACATTTGGGTTTGAGGGTGCTGACACATATATAGAACGGTGAAATATGCAGAGGCGACTTGGACATGAGGCAATAGGGACAGCATTTCATTTGGTGAAGGATGGTCAGGGTTGGAAAAATGAGAATCAAGAGTCTTAGTAGATCTTGACTCCACCAATGTCTCCCCCATCATCTTAATTTTCTCCAAATCCTTCTTTCTCCCAGCCTTGGAGGGCTTCTCAAGAACCCCTTTCTTAGGATTTTTCTAGTGAAGCCCCAAAGAAAGAGAAGCCTTGTTTCCTTTTTTTGAATTAGACACTAGCTTCTCCATAGGAAGAGAGCAATCCACCTCAATCTTCTCCTTAGCTATAGGAGCCTCAGGAACAACTAAATCCACTAGAATTAGATCAACACCTATTTGAGGTAAACCACCTTCCCGATTATTTTGAAGATTGTCATAAATAGTACCTCCTTGAGCCACCTCCAAGACACCCATATCCAAAACCATCATACCCAAGTTCACCTCCTGCTGACTAAGGTCATCTAACACATCAAAGTGGTTAAAAATATCCCCTTCCTGCCTCTCCTTGAAAGTTCTCTTCTATCCTCTATTCTTGTTACAGGGCTTAACAAGAGTAAAGCCCTCTTTATCTGCCACTTCATTGGGAATAAGAGCCTCGCCTTTATCATCCTTAGGTAGATTGTGAGGGGGCTGAGTAGGATGAGACTTTGAAGATTTGAACCTAGGACATCTTCGCTACAAATGGCCATATTCATGACACAACCGATATCAAAAAGGAAGAGTCTCATAATCAAGCTGTTGCATCTAAGAAGACGAACCCACATGGATTTCCAAAGAGTTTGGGAGCGGGTTACTCAAATCAATCTCAACACAAATACGAGCAAAAGTCATTACCTTTCTATCCTGCATTTGTTGAGAGGCCCCCACTAATTTCCCCATAAGCAAGGCAACCATATGCAGAATGTCGTTCCACCAATATTCAACTGGGAACCAAGGGAGGAACACCCACATAGGTACATGGTTCATGAGCTCCTCAGAAGGGTTAAAACCAATGTGCTAGGGCTTGATGAACAAACCAATTTGGTTATGAAATTAATGCCCTTCTTCAAAAACTTTGTTGCGATTAGCCATGCAATTGAAAAAAAACCATAAAATAGCTATTTGCCAACATCACTTCCATTTCACCCTTTGGATTCCAAGTCCGCTGAGCCCATAACTCCAAGAATGGGAGTGAGACACACATTCCCATAAATTTACAAATCAAGGCATGGTTTGAAAAAAAATCAACATCCTCAATGATTGATTCTGGTTGAATCACCAGAACAGGCTTATCTCAAGTCCTCTCTAGGCATCTGTTAATTTTTGGGATGCGAGGGCCTCCAGACGGAGCAAACCCTCCCAACCCCGAATCATTAAACAAGTTACTCACAATAGCCACCTTTGAGGGAGATGGTGACTTTGTACCTAAAGAAGCATGAAAATCCATAGTGGATTTATAACCAGATGCTTCACCTGAATGCATAATTAGAAGAAAACAAGACAAAATAAACTCCTTATACCTCCCCACAACCCTTGAACCAGACACTTATTGAACAACAAAACCAAATGGAAAATAGAAGGAAAAATGATCACTAAAACCCTTACTCAATATAATCACCCTAAGCAAAAATCGTTGCCCCCCACATCAGATATCAACCCCCCGCTTGCATGCAATATATGTAGAATGTGACAACTAATGGCTGCAGCCTGCACCTCCATCGCGCACCCAACCATCAAAGAAAAACTAAAACTTTGAATTAACCCAAAAGAATTATTAATTAAGATCAGGATTATAATATAATTATTTTAAATTTCAAAATAATATTTATAAATTAGAATTATATTTTAATTCTAAAATTGAATAATTATATAAAAATAAATATATAATTTAAATTCTAATTGAAAATTAAATCTTATTTTAAATAATTTTATATATTCTAATTAATTATAACCCCAATTTTAATTTAATTGTAAATTATATAATTATAATTGTAACGTAATCTATACAATCATAATTATAATAATAAATATAATCTTACTTTAATACTTATTTATTATTATTTTAAGCTAATATAATAATCTAAATAATTAATTATAAATTATGAAATGTCATATATAATTTTTTAAAAGTTAAAAATTATAAAACATAATAAAAAATGAGTTCAACTATTCAATCATTATCATATTAACAATAATAATTAAATTATGTTAAATATTAATAATTAATCAAGAGGGAATGTTGTTTAATTGTAAAATCTTCCAAAATATTAGGTGAAAGCCTCCAAAATCTCACTTATCATATAAAATCCAGATAAATATTAATTTTCCACCTAGATGAGAACACTCTATTTCCATTTAGACTGTTTTTTTTGCAATTTGATGACAACTTTCCTTTTTCATTTGCATTGCTTTATGTTTTAAATTTGCATGCAAATATTTCAAAATCACATAATACCCAATTTAAAAATTTAGATTTATCTAAGTTTATTTCATTTCATTATTTAGCATTTATTATTAATTATTTAATTCAAATCACATGTAATTAGAACTTGCAACACATTGCACCCATGTACAAACACATACTCTCTAACATATTAACATACAAAAGATAATTTTCTCTTGACGTAATCTTTGAAACTCCTTTAGATGCAAGTGCTAGTTGTACAAACACATACTATCTAACATATTAACATACATATAATTTTCTCTTGACGTAATCCTTCAACCTCCTTTAGATGCAAGTGCTAGTTTAAATTTAAATTATAGATGTTACATAAGTTTAAAATAATTTAATCTTTATCTTTCGCTTAACATTGTAAACTTAATGGTGATTCGTCGACTCATTGTGGATTAATCAGCGTGTTGTTTTTTGGACAGCTTTTCTGCTTTATCTTTTGTGTCGCCTTATCTTTTGTACAAGATTTCAGGACCTTTCATAACTTGTTTTACATTAATAAAAAAAATGATTAATATATATATTTTTTATTTAAATTTTATTTGTATTCCATATATTAAAACACACCTAAAATACAACTTTACATATTGTGAATAATCCCCTGGACAAAGAAGTGTACCGCTATATTGTACGGAACGGTCCATTTGGAAATATGCGCATCTTCGATCTCCCATCCTGGTAAGAAGAGGGGAGCTTCTCAGGAAGAAAAATAAGACCTTTTAGATAATAACCACGTGTCCAGCGAACTTTGACTAAATCTCAAGGGGACCCCGCAGTATGAATTTTCTCCGCTGCCTGCCCTACGCTTCTTCACTACTAAGAAATACGCTTTTAACCCCACTAGAATTCTCACAACTTTCACAAAACAAATGCTAGACCCTAGCCCTGAAAAAGGAAAATCGTGTTATACACTTGATCCGGACAGTGGGCGTCTGTGCGAAGTTTTTTAGAGGGAGAGAGAAGTCTGGCGCAGCTAATCGCGAAGTTTTTGGAGGAGAAATGGATTCTGGAAGCCACCAACGGTTTTTTCTACTTTAAGTTCAAGGTGTATTTCCTTATTTTTAAGTTTCAAATTTCCGTCTAGAAAACATTCGAAATTTTTTCTTTGACAATTTTCTACGGTTCAAATGAGAAATTTACGTTTTGTGGGTTAATAAACACAATTTATGTTTCTAGTCTCATTCTCAGACATTTAAAAGAAACAAATTTCTTCTCTTGTGATGGGATGGTGACGGACATTCATCTCTGGCGTGATTCGAACCTGTTACCACCGGCTGTTAGTCATTTTGGTTACGGGTGAACCACAATGGTCAGGCTGAAGTGCAAATATTAGGAGGCCAGCTCAGTTATTTGTATTCATCTTGTTCATTGAAATAAACCCTAGTCAACTATTTTAGACCGAAGCTTTTGATTAGGGCTTTTTCTATCAGAAATATGCGAAGAGTGTTTTGGGTATGTATTATT
>VDFB02332466.1:0-13601 GCA_007258455.2 Sequoia sempervirens
TTTTCTCTTGAGGAAGATCCCGCTGACCAACCTTACTTTACTCCTGCCCCAAGTGAACATGGAGATATTCTGGAAAATGAGGAAGATATAGATAATGACATGAAATCCATTGAAGAAGAAGAGTTAAGACTCCCAAAATAAGAAGAAAGAAGAAAGAAAGATTTGAAAGAAAAGGAAGATAGGATTAGAGCTAAGCAACTTGAGAGAGATGCTAGAAGGAGAAATTTGGAGAGGATGAGAGAGGAAGCCACAAGGCATAGAACCTCTAAGGAAAATATTTCTAAGATGACTGATGATATTCTTGGAGCAATAGTCGCAATGGGAGCTTCAACTACTGATACAGTTTATACTACATCTGTCTTGACCACTAAAGCCTCAAATCCTCCTTTTATTACTAAGAAAGCATCATTTGTAGATCATGGGAAGAGACCTGTTGACCCACCCAAGAAAACTACATTCAAAACCAATGATAAAACCAATACTTCATCTACTAAAATCCCCACAAATAAAGCCAAAATTGATCCAACCCCATCTGACATACCTCCAAATCTTGAGATACTAAGGTTGCAGTTGGAAAGTGAAAAACTACAAGAAGATTTGAAAAAAGCTAAAATAATAGCTTCCAATGCAGAAATGGCTAGGAAGATTGCATTCCTTCAAATTTCCACTCATATACCAGAGGCCTCGAGCTCTAGACATACTGATAGTGAGTTGCAAAAAAGGAATTTGATGGACATACTCCTAGGGGAAGTGGTGGTGGAGATCAAGGAGGTGGTGGTGGAGGAGGTAATAAGAATGACAAGTCTTACTTTGAAGATGATGAGGGAGGTAAGAAAGGAGGAGGTGATGGTGAAAGTGGTAAGGAAAAGGATGGTAGCCACTCTGATAGTAGGAAAGATGATGAACACAAAGATGATCATAGGGATAGGCATACTAGGAAGCCACTCCAAGTAGATAGATACCAAAATTTGTGTTTCACTAGAATACTTGGCTATCCTAACCCATTTCCTAAAGATTTCAGGCTTTCTCTAGTCAAATTCTCTAGAAATAATGCTCTAAGTGGTGAAGACCACCTCAAATAATTCGCTAATATTATGGATGAATTTGAGGTAGAAGCACAAGATGTCATGATGAATTTGTTCATGTAGTCTCTTGTTGAGGATGCAAGAGAGCGGTACAAAATTTTACCTGCTAAGAGCATTAGCTCTTGGGAAGAGTTCAAAATGGTTTTTAGAGAACAATATGGTGACAAGACTGATTCAAGTTTTCTGTTGAATCAATTCAATAATATTGTAAAAGATCTAATGAATCTATTGTTGAGTTTAATACAAGGTTCCAAAAGGCTAGAAAAAGGTTGCCTCCTCATCTACACTTAAATGATCATGTATACTTGGTAAATTACTGCAATGCTTTTGATGCAAAAATGAGTTATTATTTTCTAGATAAGCGTCCTCAATCTTTAAGATAAGATTTTTAGATAGCACAACATATTGAAAACATCAGCAAAAGAACTAGTAAAGTTGGTTGATGAGATGATCCAAGACTTTTCAAAACATCAAAAAGAGAAGAAAAGAGTTCAGGCACTAAAGGGGGAACAATTGAAGACAAGCTTCATAGCTTCATGAAAACTATCAATGATAAAATTGAAAGGCAAGAGAAGGCCCAACCAAAAAATTACCAAAGGAATGAAAGATCCCCTAGGTTGCAAGACCACCCTTACAATACTAATTGGTATAATGGGAAGCCTGTCTCAAATAATTAGAGAAATATCCAAAACAAAGTTCCTGCAAACCCTCTATAAAACAATTTAGGAAATTTTGTTGAAGATACTCCTTGGTGTATGACTTGCCAAATGCCACATTCCTCACAACGGTGTGTAGTAGCACAGATGATGGAAGCAGAAGATAACATACCTAAGGAGTGTGATCAGAAAGATCAAGAGGAGGATGATGTACTTATGATTATGGGTGATTCTGATATTGCTTATAGTGAATGTTCTTCTGATGAAAATTCTTGTGAAGTAGATGTTGAAAATCAAAGGAAAATTGCTAATGCATATCACTAGCAAGTTCTTTCTGATGAAGATGACACTAGTGATGATGGGGCTTACAATTTGGAGGTGATTGAAGATGGTGTCTCATTAAGAAGACCTTTTGTGGAAGAGATTACAAAATATACAACAGTCTTAGTTGCTCAAGCTAGAAGTTCTTATCATTTGAGGAATAGAACTGTTGGAGGTGAACAAGGTAATCATGTTGGTTTGTTCATCAAAGAATAGAAGGCTAAGGGAAAAGAACATGAACCTGACAAAAAAATAGAAGTTGTCAAAGATAAAGAAGGAAAGGGAGATAAAATTTGGGTCAAGAGAACAGACAAGTCAAAAGCTACTCCTGGACACAAATTTTCTGCTGAAAAATCAAAGACATAGAAGAAAGTTCCTGAAGCCATAATGATGGATACTAAACATAAGGCTGAAGCAACCAAAAATCAACAAAGAGATCTAATAGCAATGAACAAGGTATTCCTTTAACTAAATTTCCCAAGTATACTGTCATTGACATGTTTTAGTTACTTAGCAAAGTTAAAGTTCCTATACCTTTTCTTGAAATGATGAGGATGGGAACGTAAACAAAAGGAAGTGGCCCTTATCACCGACACTGCTATGACCATTAATGATTTAGTGGAACCCACTCCTTCTAAAATAAGTGATAAGGATAAGAAAGGTAAGGAAGTTGAAGGATTAATTGTTGAGATTCCCCACATTTTTCTTGGAAATTCTATAAACACTTGTCTAGATAAGATAGATCCATTTTTTCTTACATTGATAGTTGGGGGGAATTTCATAAAGAATTGTATTATTGACTCTATTGCATCAAACAATATCATTCCAATTAAAATCATGGATGCATTAGGGTTAAAAGTTGATAGCACTCAGGGTAGGTGTTATGCTATGGATGCCAGAGAGGTCCCTATGGTAGGTGTGATAAATGAGCTTCCATATAGATTAGAATATTCTCTTGATAAAGAGTTTAAAATGAGTGTGGTAGTGGTTGATATCCCACCTAATTATGGAATGTTATTATCTTGAAAATGGAGTGCATCTATGGGAGGCAGTATGCAGTGTGACATGTCTTATGCCACATTTCCCATCGATGGAAGGAATATCCAAGTAATGAGAGAATCTAGGGTCCCACATATGTTGGAACATGTCCCTAAAGATGACACAATTCTTTTCATAGATACTAACATTGGCGGGTTCAAGGTAGAGGAAGCACCAAAAGAGATTGAAAGATGTCCTACACATATAGAAAATGAAGTTTCAAGAATGTCTGATAAAGAGGGACTATGGAAAATGTACTTTGATGGTGCAAGCTCTAAAGATGGATTTGGTGCAGGGATTTTATTAGTATCACCTATCAGAAATACTTATAAGTTCTCTTTTACACTATCTTTTGTCTATACAAATATTGTAGCATAATATGAAGCCTTGTTATTGGGATTGAGACTTGCTGAAAAACATGGAATTAGAAAGCTAATGATAATTGGTGACTTTGAGCTCATAATATCCCAAGTAAGAGTTGAGTATGCTTGCAAAAATAACAGACCGAGGAAATACCAGAATGTTGTTTGGGATTCCATTGAATAGTTTGATGCTTTTGGAATAGACTGGATGGAGAGAGGACATAACAAAGTGGTTGATCTACTAGCCAATATTGCATTGAAACCTGATGATATAACATTCATAGGAATTTCAAAGGTTGAGATAAAAACAAGGCCCTCTATCCATGACAATGTATACAATTGGAAGATTTTTTATAATGATGAGGATATCCTTAGATTTCTAAGATGTGTTGATAAATATGAAGGTCAGGAGATTGATTTTAATGGATTTGTAGAAAATATTGATGGACAAGACATAGTGTTTGGAAAAGAGGTCATCCAATTGAAAAGAAACAAAATCCCTAAAGACCTTGTAGCTCTTGAAAGGGTCTATGATAATCAAGAAACCAGTAAGACCAAAACAACTGCTACCCACCTAAAAGACCTAGAAGAAGTGAACTTGGGAACTAAAAATGCTCCAAAGAAGGTTTATATAGGAAAGAGGATGAAACCAAAGGTGAAGGAAATGCTAATCTCCTTGCTAAGAAAATATAGGCATGTCTTTGCTTGGTCATATGATGACTTGAAAGCTTATAAGGAGTTGTTTTAGCATGATATTCCTTTGAAAGAGGATGCAAAACCCTTCAGACAGAAGCAAAGAAAAATTAATCCTACTTTAGCTCCCAAGATGCAGGAGGAGTTGATAAAGTTGAGGGAGGATGGTATTATAAAACCCATTAGACATTCTTCATGGGTATCCAATCTAGTACTGGTAAGGAAAAAGAATGGTCACATAAGACTATGTGTCGATTTCAAGAACTTGAATGTATCCTCATTAAAGGAAAATTATCCCTTACCAAACATGGAGGCCATGTTACAAAAGGTAACTAGTTGTGAGCTATTATCAATGATGGAAGGTTTCTCAAGATATAATCAAGTAAAAGTGAAGGATTCTGAGCAGTACAAGACTGCATTTACTACTCCTTGGGGTACCTATGTATATGTAAGGATGGTCTTTGGCTTAACAAACGTTGGTGCCACTTTTTAGAGAGCTATGGATGTAGCTTTCTCATATTGTATTGATCTATTTATGGTTGTCTATCAAGATGACTTGACCACTTATTCTAAGAAAGAATAAAATCATTGCATGCACCTAGAAAAGGTTTTTTTCAGGTCACTAGAATATGTAATATCTTTGAATCCAAAGAAATGTGCCTTTGGGGTCACTGAGGGAAAGCTTCTAGGGCATATTATGTCCAAGGAAGGAGTAAGGATAGATCCTAAAATATTAGCAACTATTGACAAGATTCCCCAGCCAAGAAATGCCAAAGGAGGTACTAATGTGTAGTGAATGGGACTTTTGGAAACACACAATGATTTCAAGGATTACAATGATGCAAACTCAAACCCTCTTCCAGGCACCCTGATGGAGACAAGCCTCAATAGTGCATTTATAACTTGGATGGTTTCCTTATGGACCCAAACCCTAGGAATTTTCTTAAGGGACACAATTACACTTGTCTTAAATGACTACAAATCCCCAAACCTCTGTCTTATATGCAAACCCACTTTTCCATCTTAACTAGGCTTCTAGCCAAACTAGGCCTCTAGAGATGGATTTTTGAACTTTCACTCAACTTCCCCAAAGGACCCTCCAATCTAATGATTGATTCATATGTGGTTTATGATTCTACACAACATACTAGATTCCTGATGGCACTTGTTTTGGATCAAACCTACCAAAATATGTTGTTTCCTAAAAAAAAGGGCTAATTAGCCCTCTTTTTCAAAGCAACCCCTTTCCAATCCTAACTCCAGATTATAAGACTTTCAAAAGTATCTTAAAATGTCTCCAAATCAAGGATTTTCAAGGTCTTAGTATTCTATGACACCGTTAAGACCCTCAATAAATTCCTCTAAAACTAGGGCTTCTTGAAAAATAGCCTTCCAATCACTTCCAGAACATTTTCTTGGACTTTTCACCAATAACTCAACATGTTTCATCTATTCCAACTCAAAAAATGCCCCGTGTTTAGGCATAACTCTCACTACTATACCTTAGCCTCCATTTTCATGCACTTTGTAATGTCAAATCTTGGTGTACACCTTAGTATTCCTCTTTCCTGCAAATTAGCTTGTTAGTTTTGTATTATACATGTTAGAAGGGATCCATTTCATAGGTTACAACATTATTCCTTCATGAAATGGATCAAACATCCATAAAAACTCTCAAAACTAGTGAGAAATATGAACTTTTTGTGGACAGTCAGCAATAATGTATAAAGAACTGATTGATATTACTTATCAGAACATACAAATGGTTTCAAATCATGTAAAAAAAAATTCCTAAACCATTCAAATGAGCATAACTTCAATAGAAATCAAAAACTCATCAAAAGACTCAAGGAAAATGCAAGAATTTGATGTTTTTTTTTTCCTGTAGCAGTCTGTATAGTCACCTCAAAAATCAACCATCCTCCTTAAAAATGAGTTCTCTAACATTAAAAACCCTTTCCCCAACTGTTCAAACCGTTTGGGATTGATTTTAATGCCTAATTATTGTTAAAACTCAAAAAACCTACTTACCCGCCCAAAGTTGGAATTCAAAAATTTGAATTTCCAACTTGCAATTTATTAACTAAAAACCGTCCAAAACTATCACATCTTTATTATTCACCTAATTTGACGTAGTTAAAACAATATAAACCTATCTAGACCCCTAGGACACTATTGGTCCATTTACTTTTCATTTTGGTCCTAGGGTCCTTATCAGGACCATGAGGACTTTTGATTCCACTAATGTCCTTGGCAGCCTTTTGTCCCACCACACGCTTGCCAGCCTCCCACCCCGAAACCCACGCTTAGGGTGCCCAGGGGCCTCCCACCCATAGAATAGTAGGGCCGACCATGCCCTAAGGCGAATGGGTCGGTGGGGTCAGGACCGACCATACTCGCATATAATTTGGAATAAGCTGACCCCATAAAATAGTAGGGCTAGTTACAGACGTTTCTATGAAATCATTTATGCACTCACAACCAATAGTAGGGGCCCTACTCTCTACTATATATAGCCCTACTCGATAAAGGTGGGGCTTGACTGGGATTTCTTCTATACGTGATATGGATGCATCGATATTACGTCCATAGAGATAGAGGGTTCGAACTAAGATTCCCCTTGCCGGGTGGTGCATAGGGCCCCTACTATTCTATGGTAGTCGGTAGATTATTGTAGGGCCTGGCGTACTCTATATCCTCCCACCCCCCCCAGGGGGGCCCACCCTGCTTCCCAATCGGCTAGCCTCCCACCCACCCCTATAGTTGGGTGGGGAACTATTGCTGGTCGAGGGCGAGAAATCGACCTGGGAGATAGCATTGATTGCGCTCAACCTGCTGTTCTCGGGGATAAGAAATTCATTCCGGCTGGTTGCACCTCATTTTTCAAGTTCCTTAGGTACGTAGGCTTCGGGAGCATAGCATCGTTGGAGAGAGGGCTTGAGAGCGAAGCTCCGGGCGCCCTACGGACGAACCCCTATCAATCATTGGCGGGTGCCTGTTGTCGAACCCCCTACTCTAGATAGGGCAAGGAGTCTTGTAACAGCATTCTCGTATTCTGAGCATTCCTCCATCTACAGTAGTCGAGGGAGCGCAGCATTCTTGATTCGCATTCCTCTCTCTAGCATTCTGCCCTACGGGCCGAGCTCGCAGCCCTTTTGTTTCTTTAATCGCTTGCTTCAAGGCCCATTAGAATAGTAGGGCAACCGCAGAAGAGTATTCATTTTATTCGTCCGGCCAGTAGCAGGAAGTACTCATCGGTCGCGACGGTGGGCATCAGTAGAGAGGGGGGTGAGGGCGGGTGGGATGGGCTTGCATTGGATGGAATTCATTTGGGGTGGGAGGAGATAGATGGGCGGAATGACTGGGATGGGATAAGGCCACTAATGAATAAGTGAATGTTCCTTCGACCAATGCTGCTGTAGCCGAGGCTCCTATACAAAAAGAGGTAGTGCCCTTCAATCCGGCGGTCTGGAATCTCTACATTGATAAGTGGTGGGTACCAAGAAGATGGAATAACCGAGAAAGCCCAGAGCCGAACCTGCTTGTGTCCTATCCTCCATCACTGTTGTTCCAGCTGTAACGAACGGGTCACCCTACCATACTCTATTCAACGTGCCTAAGCCTCGCCCGCGCGTCTGGAATGGATGAAAGAAGGGCCTCATTCCTTAAATTGAGGAAGTAGTTGGGTTTATCCATTCAAAATCCATAATAGTATTCAAAGGAGTTATAATTGATGCTTTGAGGTGGTTGAAAAATATTCATGTTCCCTACACTCTCCTGACTCTTCAAAGCTGACTCCTAAGGAGCTTGGGTATCCACCATTCTCCCCAAGAGAGAAATATTTCTTGCCCCAAGAAGTATCCAACTTTTTGCCACCACAATACTCCTTGCTCCTGGATGTTTGCACCTTCTGATCACTGACAAAGAAATCACCTAAAGTTACCTTTTTCCTTTTCTATCAACCTGCCCTCATATCACTCATCATGTTAGTGTCAAAATAGTGTTTTGTTTGTCCTCTTTGCTATGTGATCTCAGTTTTTCCTTGTGCCCTATTCCTGCCTTCTATGTCACTGACTTATTCGCAAAGAAACACCACCACTATCATTCTCAACTATAGGGCATTCAATGCCTCCAACCTTGATACTATCCAAGTCCCACAAATTCTAATTTTTAGGACTATATGCTTCATATCTCTGATGCAACTCATCATTCCTCTTCCAACTAGTATCTTCCCTTGTCTTACCGCATATTCTCAAGCAAATTCTTCTCAAAATAGATCACAAAACTCTCATTAGACTACTCCAAAGGAAAAGGAACCAACTTATATCTACTATCTCCTTTATGCACCAAATATGTATTATGTAATCCATCATGCATTGTCCTCCTAGCATACTGCCATGGTCTCCCTAAGATGATATGACCACAAGTCATTGGAATGACATCACAAAGCACCCTGTCCTAATATGATCCAATTGAAAAATCCACAAAAGCTCTCTTACAAATCTCTACATGTTGCATTTGAGTTACCCAAGTGGCCTTGTAGGGAGTAGGATGATCAAATGTGTCAATTCCTAACTTGGCTACCATATCAGTTGAAACTAAATTGTTATGTGAACCTGAATCTATGAGTAATCTGCATATTTTACCATGACTAAGACAATTTTTCTTGAAAATAGTTACGTTTGGCTCTTGATGAAGTCTTTCTCCTTGCTTGACCATAAGGAACTCACCATCAATCACATGATTTTCCATCAATGTCTTTGATTCCTCCTTTTTGTCCTCTTCTTCTTGCACCAAATTAGCTCTCCTATCTCTACCTTTATCTGATTGTTCCCATTTAGGACATTTGAAAGAAGGATGCCCTGGTTCATTGCAATTGAAACACCTACCTGTGAATGTGCTTCTACCTTGTCCAAATCTTCCTCCTCCTCTATGAGTGTATCCTCCTCTTTGATCTGATAACACCTCTTTACCTTTGTCATTGCTGCTCTTGTCATTATTGCCTTGCCCTTGTTCTCTATTACCTCTACCTCTGTTTGAACTACCACCTCTTCCACCATTGCTTGACCTTTCTTGCTTCCTTTTCACCTTTTCTTCTGCTCTAATGGCCAATTGAAAACATTCTCCTAAAGTCCTTGGCATCTGCAAACCAATCTCATCTTGTAAGTTATATCTTAATCCATTCATATACCTTGCTACTTTCTCATCTTCTTCCTCATAACCTCCTCTAATACCAATCTTGTGAAATTGCTCAGTATAGGACATCATATCGATGCCCTTTTGTCTTAGATTGTACCTCATCCTCTTCACATGAATTGTGTAATCAAATGGTAGGAATTGTTCCTTGACCAAACTCTTCAGCCTTGCCCATGTAGAGAATTTTTCCAATCCCCTAGCCATCCTATCATTCTAAAAACTAGTCCACCATGTCAATACCGTACCTCTCAACTTGGTTTTGGCAAACTTAACCTTCCTCTCTTCATCCATATCTTCAAACTAAAATAGTTCTCTAAGGCATCAAGCCATCCTAACACCTTTTCACTATCCATCTTCCCTTGATAGATAGGAAAATCTATGTGATTGTTTCCTCCATGTCCTTGTACTGCCTTCAACAACCTCAATAACCTCCTTTCCTCAAGGTCTTCTATCTCATCTGTTGGTTGCTCTTGATTTACCCTCACATACTCTTCTTCTTCATCATTATCTTCTTGGTTTTCTTGTTCTTCTCTCCTTCTACTTCTCTCAAGTTTTTTATCCTTGCTTGCATAGTCTCTCTCTCCCTTCTCCATTTCCTTTCTTCCCTTGCTCTGGCTTGCTCTCTTGCTGCTTCTTGTTCTCTTCTTTCCCTTCTTTCTTTTTCCAAGGTTTCCCTCAACTCCTCCAACTCCCTTGCTAATTGATTTTTAGGTGCCATTGCTGATTATTCAATCCCTAAAGGACCAACTCCTTTGCTCACGTGCCGCCGATTGCAAAGTGAATGGGACTTTTGGAAACACACAATGATTTCAAGGATTACAATGATGCAAACTCAAACCCTCTTCCAGGCACCCTGATGGAGACAAGCCTCAATAGTGCATTTATAACTTGGATGGTTTCCTTATGGACCCAAACCCTAGGAATTTTCTTAAGGGACACAATTACACTTGTCTTAAATGACTACAAATCCCCAAACCTCTGTCTTATATGCAAACCCACTTTTCCATCTTAACTAGGCTTCTAGCCAAACTAGGCCTCTAGAGATGGATTTTTGAACTTTCACTCAACTTCCCCAAAGGACCCTCCAATCTAATGATTGATTCATATGTGGTTTATGATTCTACACAACATACTAGATTCCTGATGGCACTTGTTTTGGATCAAACCTACCAAAATATGTTGTTTCCTAAAAAAAAGGGCTAATTAGCCCTCTTTTTCAAAGCAACCCCTTTCCAATCCTAACTCCAGATTATAAGACTTTCAAAAGTATCTTAAAATGTCTCCAAATCAAGGATTTTCAAGGTCTTAGTATTCTATGACACCGTTAAGACCCTCAATAAATTCCTCTAAAACTAGGGCTTCTTGAAAAATAGCCTTCCAATCACTTCCAGAACATTTTCTTGGACTTTTCACCAATAACTCAACATGTTTCATCTATTCCAACTCAAAAAATGCCCCGTGTTTAGGCATAACTCTCACTACTATACCTTAGCCTCCATTTTCATGCACTTTGTAATGTCAAATCTTGGTGTACACCTTAGTATTCCTCTTTCCTGCAAATTAGCTTGTTAGTTTTGTATTATACATGTTAGAAGGGATCCATTTCATAGGTTACAACATTATTCCTTCATGAAATGGATCAAACATCCATAAAAACTCTCAAAACTAGTGAGAAATATGAACTTTTTGTGGACAGTCAGCAATAATGTATAAAGAACTGATTGATATTACTTATCAGAACATACAAATGGTTTCAAATCATGTAAAAAAAAATTCCTAAACCATTCAAATGAGCATAACTTCAATAGAAATCAAAAACTCATCAAAAGACTCAAGGAAAATGCAAGAATTTGATGTTTTTTTTTTCCTGTAGCAGTCTGTATAGTCACCTCAAAAATCAACCATCCTCCTTAAAAATGAGTTCTCTAACATTAAAAACCCTTTCCCCAACTGTTCAAACCGTTTGGGATTGATTTTAATGCCTAATTATTGTTAAAACTCAAAAAACCTACTTACCCGCCCAAAGTTGGAATTCAAAAATTTGAATTTCCAACTTGCAATTTATTAACTAAAAACCGTCCAAAACTATCACATCTTTATTATTCACCTAATTTGACGTAGTTAAAACAATATAAACCTATCTAGACCCCTAGGACACTATTGGTCCATTTACTTTTCATTTTGGTCCTAGGGTCCTTATCAGGACCATGAGGACTTTTGATTCCACTAATGTGTTTATCCATTCCAAAAACCATAATAGGCTTCAAAAGGTTATAATTGATGCTCTGAGGTGCTTGAAAAATCTTCATGTCCCCTGCACTCTCCTGACTCTTCAACTGACTCCTAAGGAGCTTGGGTGCCCCTGCACCCAATTATCTAGTCATTTTTTGGGCAGATAATTTTTTTGAGAAGATTTGTAACCAATTTTGTAGAAATTACAAGACCTATTTCCAAAATGTTGTAGAAGGGTGAAAAGGTACTTTGGAGTGAAGAGCCTAGTCAAGATTTCAAGAAGATAAAAAAAGCTATTAAAGAGGCTCCAGTTTTGAAGTCTCCTGACTTCTCTTAGCCAATGCACATTTTCTCTTTTGCTTCTTTTCATACTATTGTTGTTGTTTTACTACAGAAAAATGAGCAAAGTTTTGAACAGCCAGTTGCATTTTTTAGCAAATCTCTACAAGCTGTAGAACTGAAGTATGACACTACTGAGAAACAAGCCTATGCTTTGGTAAAGGCTGTAAAGAATTTCAGGACTTTCCTACAAGGGGCTATAGTTATTGCTTTTGTACCAAGTGCAGTTGTGAAGGAAATTTTTACTCAGCAGGAGACAACATGTCGAAGGTGTAGATGGATCAACAAGATCCAAGAATTCCACATTGAAGTTCACATTACCAAAT
The DNA here is from genome assembly GCA_007258455.2 of Sequoia sempervirens. Lineage (NCBI taxonomy): Eukaryota > Viridiplantae > Streptophyta > Pinopsida > Cupressales > Cupressaceae > Sequoia > Sequoia sempervirens. Next base: position 12,249 of record VDFB02332466.1, read on the forward strand.
TAGTAAGAGGACAAGGCCTAGCCAAGTTAATGACATAGGCTACTTTAGAAGCCAATCAAGTTAATCACACTGAAGTAGTTGGTGTAGCACCTCTCTATGATATGCAAACATGCGGATGGTATAGAAGAATTATCCAGTAGTTGCAAACTTTGCAATGTCCTGCTAATATGGCTGACAATGAAAAAAGAACGTTGAAATTACATGCTATTAAGTATGTGATCATTGATAATGAGTTATGGTGGAGAAGCTTGGATGGAGTAATTCTAAAATGTGTGGATGGATAACAAGCATTGGAGCTTCTACAAGAAATGCACAATGGGGTGTGTGGTGGTCATTATATGGCAAATACCACTGCACACAAGATTTTAAAAGTTGGATTCTGGTGGCCTACAGTCTTTAAAGATGCCCACAAATTTGTTAAAACTTGTGACGCCTATCAATGATTCTCAAGAAAACTGAAGTTTTCAGGGAATCTGCCACTCAAACCTATGATTGTTGAAGCCCCTTTCCAACAGTGGGGAATTGATTTCATTGGGGAGATACCAGAAAAATCTAGTGGAGGTCACTCGTGGATTCTTGTTGCTACTGACTACTTTACAAAATGGGTGGAAGCCATACCTACAAAGAAGGCAACAAGCAAGGTGGTAGTTGATTTTTTGTTGAATAATATTCTTATCAAATTTGGAGTCCCTTAGAGGATTATCTCAGACAATGCTATGTGTTTTAGATCAGATGAATTCAAGGAATTTTGTGAGAAACACGGCATACAAGTCTCTTATTCTTCACCTTACCATCCAAAAGGAAATGGCCAAGCTGAGTCTAGTAATAAGAGCTTGATGAAGATAATCAAGAGAATTATGGAGAAGAACAAAAATGCCTAGGATTCAAAATTAAAATTGGCACTTTGGGTAGATAGAGTGACTGTGAAAAAGGCCATTGGTTATTCACCTTTTGGTTTAGTGTATGGTATGGAGGAAAGATTGCCACAAAATAACCTACTTAAGATGTACAAGTTTGTGCAGGAATATGATGGAGAAATATGTGATGATATGCAACACATGATAAATAATTTGGTGCAGTTGGATGAATCTAGGAGGGAGGCTCAAGATAAAAACTTGAAGATGCAATTGCGGGTTAAGCACTTATATGATAGAAAAGCTTCCCCCGGGAAATTTGAAGTTAACAACATGGTGTTAGCTTGGAATGAAAAAGTTCAGGATAAGGGAAAACATGGAAAATTTGAAGCATTATAGATTGGCCCTTACTTGATAGCTAGCACTGACGAAGAAGATTCATATTTTCTTCAGAGCCTGACAAGTGAACTTTTTGAATTGCTAGTAGATGGACAGTTCT
>VDFB02332468.1:0-13300 GCA_007258455.2 Sequoia sempervirens
CTTCATGAGATGGGGCATTGACTTTATTGGACCAATAAATCCACCTTCCAATGCTGGTCACAAGTGGGTGCTTACAGCCACAGACTATTTTACACAGTGGACATAAGTAATAGCTTTGAAAGAAGCTAATGAATCTTCAGTTTTAAATTTCTACAAGGACATAGTAACCAGGTTTGGAGTTCCTGACTCCATCATTTCAGATAATACTCTTGCATTTTTTGGGTTAAGAGTTACAAATTGGGCTATTAAACATGGAATTCATTTGAATACCTCTTCAAATTATTACCCACGAGGTAATGGTTTGGCTGAAAGTACAAATAAAAACTTGATTAGAATCATTAAAAGAACCATGGAAGAGAATCAAAGAGTTTGGCACTCTAAATTGAAATTTTCACTTTGGGCAGATAGAATAACCCCTAAGAGATCAGTTGGTAATTCACCATATGTTATAGTTTATGGAAAAGAGGCCAGATTACCTCTATCTATAGAGCTTCCAGCTCTTGACATTGTTCCTGATTGGAAATTTTTTTGAAGAGTAAGACCCTACAGCTGTCCGTTAGCTATCGCGAGAGCTCATGGAGCTTGAAGAAACAAGAGACAAAGCAATGAAAACTTTGGAGTATCATCAACTCCAAACAAAGAGAACATTTGATAAGAAAGCTACAACCAAAATTTTCAAGGAAGGTGATATTGTTCTCAAATGGGATGTGTTGAAGAGTGGACCAAGCAAGCATAAAAAATTTGATCATTTATGGACTAGCTCGTTTATCATCATTGAATGCAAGGAGCATAATGCATTCCAATTATCAAACATGGATGGAGAAATATTACCAATCCCAATTAATGGGATTCACCTCAAACGCTATTTTGAGGTATGAATTATCATTGTACATATTAGGGTAGGTTTATACTTTCAATAAAGTGTTGTTTTTATAGTTTAACTACAAAATTTCATTCCCTAAGTGTTGTCCCAGCACAATAGCTAGTCTTCATTTTAGTTTTTCCTGTTTTCAATAAGCAATCCAATGAGTTACAAATGAGTTATAGCTATGCGCAAAGTTGCTTTAGGTCTGCCTTAGAGTTTATCAAGTGACTCCATGCTCAATGGAAAAATCTAGGCTACTAGTTTATATGTTTAGCAAGAAAACATTCAACTGATGTTGCAAAAAATGTTACCAGATTTTCACCCATGGCTCAATCAGGTAGAGCTCATTGATTGAAAGAAGAAAGAAAATGGTACATTTTCTATTCCCCTTACATTGCATTCATATATACAAATGAAATAACTTGAGAAATTATAGAAACACAAATCATCGCATTTATATAGATGCATGAAGCATAAGAAGATTTTGCGAATTTCTTCTGTCACACAAGCCGTGAGTTTAACTGTTGTTTGCTTATTCAATGCAAATCAAAATTAACATGTACATGAATAAGTAAAGGAATGAAAAGAATATGCATGTAGAGAGGGTAACCAGTCATTGCCTGAGAATGACTAGTTTCTATGAGTCTATTTGTCTGGCTACTGCCCGAGTTGTCCTAGTATGTTCCTAGCTTCTTAAGACTCTTGTTTCCTGTAGTAAATCAAAGCAATATGTTAGAGCAACACTCTAAGCAATGACAAGTTACACATCATACATGTTCATTTACCTATACATGTATAAATTGATCCTGATCTGCATTAAATAAACATGTGCATTACAAGTGTCCCAGAAAATCATTGAAATTGTCAAACACATTTGAAATGTACATATGTTTTTCTAACGTGTTTGTTTCATGTGCAGCTACAGGTGCAAATATGATTTAATTTTTAAAAAAAAGAGTGGTGAGAATGTGGCTCCCATGAGGGTTGATCCCATCTCATTATTTATGTGCAAATTTTTAGTACACTTTAATGCATTCAATGCAAATTACAATAACAATATTTGCTCATTGAAATAGTGAGTATTGAAAACTTAAATGGAGCTACAATGCCAGTGCAAATCATGAGGAAAGATTCATAGTGTTGCAGAAGTCAGAGACTAAGATCTTTCTTGTTTCTTGGTAGTCCAATCAAAAAAGGGGTTTATCATTCACAACAGTGAATTGATAAATTCACTAGTTTAAGTAACAAGCCACTGCTCAATGGAACCACAATGAAACATTAAAGATCAAATGTGGTGATTGTCATAAGTATAAGAAATAAATATTGCTCAAGGATTGAGTTTTTGTCAAGAGCATGATGCATCAAGTGATGTTCATATCAAATGAAAGTCATCACATAAATGAAAGCATTCAAGATAGCAAGGTGAGATGATTAATTCAAATCAAGGCAGGTAACATAATTGTCAAGGTAACAGTGGAAGAAACTTTCACATGAAATAAAGAAACAGAGCAAAATCTGAATTAGGTATCAAAGATTAGATACAGTGACATAGAAACCCTCATCTTCTTATGCATAAAAGACAATTTTTTCTCAAAGCCAATGGCAAAGCATCACAGTGCACAAAATATATGGAGTGATAAATATTGCAAAAAGCAAACTGAAAGTTTTTTATGAGTCAAATGTGAATGTAGGTTCACAGTTTTATTAAAACCAAATTGGAGCAGCATATTTAGATTTTACTTCATTATAGTATGACTACAAATCATGAAAAATAGGAAGATATTCATGTTTTTTCTAAGTGGCTCAGGTTTTAAGTGAAGTTTCTATAGAATATGTGAAAAGAGTTTTTGGCCAACATGAAAGTGTGCATGTGCCATAATACATGAGCAAGATTTCAAAACCCATGGCCTGTCAAACGCACCAAACCCTCAACTTAGGGTTATAAAAGCATGGGTTTATTAAAATACTTCATTCATGTTTGGTAATTGGTTTGATAAGGAATAAGAAGAAACCTGTACAGGGACAGAGAGAACCTTGAATCTTTCTTTTTGCAGAGAACATAAAATAGTTTCTTGCAATAAATCTGAGGTGTTTCATTATTTTTGCATTACAGTGGAGCTCATAAAGTATTTATTCTCAGACAATGTAAGCCCAAAACAGGTTTTGAGACTGTAGTTGAGGTTTTGTATCAAAACCATTTGAAATTTGCAGAGAATCTATCCATACAAGTATGGAGGCGCGGCCATTAAAAAGTAGTAGCCATAAATCATAAACCCACGTTTTGGGTTTTTGTTTTGTATATATTTTACTCAAATATATGCATGGTTTCAAGCTACAAATAAACAATGGAGCACAGAAATGAATCAAATGAAGGTCGTACTTTGAAATTTAGTACAGTAAGGGTCTATTATGAATGAAAGATATGGGTTTGAAGTAACCTAGATGGAATTTTTCCTATTACCTAAGAACTCAAGCAAGCTATCAAATAAGGGGCTGAGCTAATACATTGCAAATATACAACCATATAAAGGAGAATAAAGTTACTTTGTAACAAAATATAACCTAACGGTGGCTAAATCATTTCATGAAATGGATAAAGATTGTAACTAAGCCAAAGATGGGGTTTTCCCTCTTTTTTCTCATAAGGCACTTGCAAGAAGCTGTAGAATTAAAAGCATCGGGAAAAACAAAGTAAAAAACCCTCAATATATAGTCAAGTTTTTGTAACAAATTTAGCTACATACATTAATGGAAAATACATTTGCAATGGAGTCCAAAGATAGAACAAGGGTTTTTATACAAAATGTTAATCACAAAAAAGCTTTAACGTGGCTATGAGAGAACAAAAACCCTCAGCCAGATAAAGAGTCAAAAGGAAAATGCTATACCCAAGTCTATTTTGAAAAGGCCGTAGTCTTCTTTTTGTCTGAGCTTGAATATATAAAATTATTGAAGATACAGGGAAAAATATGAAAGAAAAATACATCCATAATGGCCGTAGCCCAGATGAAGGATTTTCACAAAAATCTCATATTCATGGTGTAGCTAACAAGCTGAGGATACATCAAAGATGGAGATTGAACCCTACAAATACAAGACACGAGTAGAACAAAATGTATCATAGAGAACAAAAATATGGAAGTATATCTATATTATCCAAAAATGGTTCATCTTCAAGTATTTTATCCTTAGAAATACTTACCTAATGTTGTAGAAATCATTATCATTGATTTTTTTTGCATGAAATGCCTGCGGTATGGTTAGAAATCTGCCATGAAACTCTTCTACAAAGCTCTATGCAAACCCTACCTCATAGCAGCGAACTTAGCTTCTTCAAGAAGTTTCAGATAAAATAAGATGCAATAAACTTTCATCCTTTTTCCTTTTTTCCTTAGGATTAAAACCCTAGTGTATGTGGTTGATAGAATAGGCATTTTTTGCCTTTATTTTATCAAAATAACAATGCAAACTAATACCCCGAGGACCTATGACTTAAGCATTTTTAAGTCACTTTTGACTTATCAACATTTTGTCTCTATGGCCGATACATGTAAGTGTGACTTTTAATTTTTCATTTCTTCATATTGCAAAATGATTGAATTTAAATGATGACCTATAAATCATTTAATTCAAGCATTACTTCTAAATGCAAATAAATTTATATTCCAATATGTTTAAGTCGTGAAGTTTTCAACATATGGAGGAAGGGATGTATTTGTATTTATGACTATGAGAAAATCTTGGGAAGTTAAGTTTTGTTTTCCAACATAAGGATAGCATATAGAGAGGCTTTAATTGCTTTTTAAGAAGTTGAGAGACATGAGGAGATTATATAGGAGCCTCTTTATTATGATTTTTTAAAGCATTTGGAGCAAGTTTAGGCTTGTTAGCTCAATTTGGGGCATTTTTTAGATACTTTATGGTTTGATTAAGTCTTGCATGAATTTTTATTTCATTATGAGCTCTTTTTGAAGAGATATTGTTGCTATATTTTTGGCTTTTTGAAGCCATCCAATTTCATGAGCTTCTAGAGCCTCTTTTGGTGGAGCTACTTGAACTTAATCATATATTCTCATTTGTAGCTCATTTCTAGTTAGTTCTAGAGTTGTACTTTTTTTCCTTGTGACTTTTACAGACCTTTGCCAGATTTAATAGATTTTGTAACTCATTTTGGACATGAATTTTAGAAAGGACCTTGAAAATCAATGCTTGAAGCTTTTTACCCTCTTATTCTTGCAGAGCTATGTGTTATCAAAGTGATTGATCAAATCACATGTGAGGTATTTTAACCTCCTTGTAATTTTGTCTCATATTTTATGCCCTTTCTACAAAGTTAATTTTTATGCAATTTGGAAACTGTATTTAGAGATTACACATAGCTTTTAGATTGTGAAAATAACCTTTCCCTTCTAAAAGATAGGTCAATTTAAGCCTTTTTTGAAATATTTATGCATAAAACTTACTGAAATAAGTTGTGTAAGTGCTTTGTTTTCATTCATTGAAAAATAAGTGTTTATCTTTTGAAGTTTTCAAGTCTTTATCAGTTAGGTGTATCACCATAGGAGATAGTATTTACCAATTTAGTTTTATTCATTTTCAGTATTCCTTCTCCCTTTTCCTAACAAATCAATAGAATAGGTGATACCAAGAGGAAGCTGGCCTTCTCTGGAGGTTGACCTCTATTCATAAGTTTCCCATAGCATCAAGGTCATCCCATGTTTTCTATGAAAGCTAAGTCATGTAAGCAACTTGTCAAATCTTGCATCTTAGCTAAGTGTAATTTCGATAGTTAACACCAACACTTGAATAAAGAAAAATGAGTTTAACTTCATTTTTCTCTATCTCAAAATCACAAGAAATAGTAATAGATAACAAGAATCGGATGGAGGGATTAGAAAAGATGGGATTTCATGAAGCGAGTTCAAACTTTCCGTGCCGGTAGCTTTTGAATTCTTCTGCCCATTCTATATAGAATAATGATGTTCTAGTTGCTCCAAGCCCTTCTTCAGCTATTGTCCCCAATGCACCTAATGAAGTTCTCAATAGATTTGATCTGAGTTCTTATGAAAAGTCTTTTTTATTAGCAAAAAAGGATTTTTCTGGCATGGATAATGGATCTAAGGGTTTTCATGAGTTAGTTTTTGATAATGGTGTTTGGATTCCTTATCAACATTCTGCCATATTTCCTAATACAAACTTGATGAGCAAATCAAGTTATTTTCACTTGTGGGCAGATGTGGCTTCTGACCATCCTACTTCTCATTTTTTTGTGGATGAAGTTCATTCATCTTTTCCTAACAACATTCCCTTGAATTTATTTTTTCCAAATAATATTGTGCTAGATCAGGATCTTTATTAGCATCAATCTGATGAGGTAGAGGCTCTTTTAGGCTCATAAGCATAGTCCATCTCCGACTACTTTCCCAAATAATGTTTCTTTGGACAAGGGTTCTTCCAGCCCTTTGTTTGACTCGAAGGGTTAGGGTCAGCAACAGAGGAGACATTGGGTGTCGGCGGGTAATAATTTTAACAACTCTTCCATGAAGAATTTTGTGATGCTTCCAAATAACTTGTTATCTACTTAGTCTCAAGATTTGAAATATATAGCTCTTATTTGTAAGTTCTAGAATTTTTTTCCACCAATTACTGAGCTTCAATATTTTATTTTTCATGATTGGGAAGGGGTTTCCAAAGTTTTTTACATTGACAATGGCAATGGTTTTTTTGTAGTTTTGTTCTCTTCGAAAAAATTTAGGGATTCTATTTATAAAGTTAAATCTTGGGTTTACGGGGGTCTGGTTTGTCTATTCAACCATGGCATCAGAACTTTAACCCTCAAAAGGCTACTATTCAGTTTATCCCCTTCTGGGTGCAACTGCATTCTTTACCTCTGGAATATAGAGAGCCAGGCATTGTTGAAACTCTGGTGAACCATTTAGGCATTTTCTTGAAGCTTGATTTGTCCTTTTTTCAAAATCCTCATCTTTATGTTCAATTCTATGTTTTGTTGGATATGGTTCATCCTTTTCCACATGCTGTTAAAATTAGATCTAATGTAGGTTTCTTCAATCAGAAAGTGTTCATTGAGACTCCTTTTAATGTGTGTAAATCTTATCATATTTTGGGTCACAAGACTAGATCTTGTAAAGAAAAAATAGATTCAGAGCAATTTTTTTCTCCTTTGGTTAATCGTCCTGTGGATTGTAAGTGTAGTGAAAGTCCCCTAATTGTTTGGTATCTTTCCCCTCTTTAGGAAAGTGAAAAGGGTTTGGTCACAAATTTTTTTATCACTCTTCTTCTTGTTCTCATCAAGCACAAAATATTGTCTTGGATCTTGGAGGATTGACAACAACAAGAAAGTTTTATGTGCATTTTCCTCCTTCTATACCTCATTTTTATCAACTGTTTACTTCCAGCCATTCTCTTCATCTTTATCTTCCTAATTTAGTGGTCTCTTTCTAGAAATTTTTCTCTATTGCTTCTACATTGTTTTGTTTCGTTCCTACTGATAGTAAGCAACTTGTTTTGGAAAGTTCTAATGAAATTTTGTGAGAATGTTCAATCTGTGGTTCCACATGATTTTTGGAGATACAAACCTTGTTAGATGATGGTAATATTGAGGGGCTCTATCAAAATTCAAATTCTTCTCATTTGATGGCTCCCTCATCTGAGGATGTTTTTGAGGAAACTGGGGAAGATCCAATTTCCATTAATAGGCTAGTTTTATTTGGTCTTTTACCTAGATTTCAATGGGAGGATGTTGGCTCAAGTTCATTGGTCTCTCTTTGTAGTGAGTTTGAGTTGGGGAAAAGAAATGTAGATTTTTATTTTTCTTAGATTCTTTCTCTTTTTCAAACCCCTTCTCTTTCATTTAATGAGCAAAAATCTCCAAGTAAAAGGGGCAGGAAGTCAAACGTGGTTAAATTTCAAGAGGAGATTGTAGCTGGTAGGCAGTTGACTCTGGATGGTTGTATTATAAAGGACTCATCCTATGATTTGTTAACTCTTTCACAAGAGTTAAAGAATGGTTATGGTTCTAATACTCGTGTAGTAGCCAATAGCTTTTCACCAATTCTCATTAAATCCCCTAGAAAATGGGGAAGGAAATCTAATGTTGTTAAGATGCAAGGGAAGGAAGTAAGTGCAGTGGCTCCAACTTTGAATGAGTTGGTGATTGTTAGTGATTAGGTTGTCATTGATTCCACTCAAAACCCTTCTCCTTTGGCTCAAAAATCTTCAGGAAAAAGGGGTAGGAAATCAAATGTTGTCATACTGCAAGAGGAATCAGGGATGGATTTTCAAGTTATTTTAGATGGTAGTATCAAAAAATGATTGAGGGGAGCGAATTGTTCCTTGAAGTTTGAATGAGGATTATTATGTGGAATGTTAGGGGCATTAATGACCCTAAAAAAAGAGCTTGAATCAAAAATCAAATTGATGCTTCTGCAGTGGATATAGTGTTACTTCAGGAATCCAAGTTGTTCCAAGAAAATTTTGATTGTTTCATAAAGAAATGGGTGAGGTGGAGTTCATGTTTGTCTGTTGCTCAAGGAGCATCAGGGGGGTTGATTGTTTTGTGGAATCCTTTAAAGACTATCTTAGTGGAAGCTTCAACAAATAATCAACATTGGCAATTTTTGAAGGTTGTTCATTTTGATTTGAGTTTTGGTCTTTCAATGTTTATGCTCCTAATTTTATTGCTAGAAATAAACAGTTTTGGGAAGAGCTAAATCAATCTTTGAGTCAATTAGATTCTCAAATTTTGATTTTAGTAGGTGATTTCAATGTGATCCTTAGTCATCCTGATAAAAAGGGTATTATTCCTCCTCATAAAACTCTTGAGGATTTCAATGAGTTTGTAAATAATAATGCTTTGATTGATGTAAAGCCAGGTAATGGAAATCATACCTAGACAAACAAGCGTAGGGATTTTCTTCAATTTTTTGTACGCTTGGATAGATTTTTAATTTCTCCTTCTTGGATCAATCTAAAAGTTTCTTTATCTTTTGAGATTTTTCCTTGGGTGGGATCTAATCACTTTCCTTTAACTTTACATATTGATAATAAAAAGATTGCTTCTCAATCCAAATCCTCCTTTAAGTTTGAAATGATGTGGTTTAGGCATCTTGATTTTGTGAATCTGCTGCATGAATGGTGGATCAAAGCCCCTATGCTAGATGGTACTTTCATGTTTTGTTTGTTATGCAAGCTTAAGCATGTTAAGGGAAAGATTAAATAGTGGAATGTTACAGTTTTTAAGAATGAATTTCATAAAAAAAACTTATTTTTAAAAAGCTTACGGAGGTTAATGAAGATATTATTCGAAATGGTCTTAACCTAGGTTCCTTTGATTTGCAAAAAAAGTTACAAGTTGAATGTGAAGAGCTTGTAGCTAGAGAAGAGGTTTATTGGCATCAAAATTCTCAAGAATTGTGGTTAAGAGAAGGGGATAAGAATAAAAAGTTTTTTCATAGATTAGCTTAGGTTAAAAAGTCTAAGAATGCTATTTTCTCCATCTTGGATAGTCAAATTGGGGAAAACTTAGTCAAAGAGGAAGATATTCAACATGAAGGGGTTGCTTTCTTCTCAAAATTGCTATCAGCTTCTAGTAGAAAGTCAACTCAAATTGATTTGGCTAAAAGTGAGTTGTTGGATACTATTCCAACACTTGTTTTTGAGGAGGATAATGTACATCTACTTAAGCCTTTTACTCTTGATGAATTGAAAGAAATAGTCTTTTTTATGCCTTTGACAAAGCTCTAGGGCTAGATGGTTTTATTGCTAGCTTTTTTCAAAAATGTTGGGATTTTATTGCAAATGATTTGTTGAAAGAATTGGAAGAGTCTAGGATTTCAAGTAGTATATTGAAGCAATTCAGTGTGACTCATATTGCTCTTATTCCTAAAGTGAACACTCCATCCTCCTTTGCTGAATTTAGGCCCATTTCTCTCTATAACATAGTTTACAAAATTTTTACTAAAGCAATTTATATGAGATTGATCCATATCATTATGAAAGTTATTTCCATTGAGGAGGGAGGTTTTTTCCCTAGTAGAGAAATAGTTGAAGATGCTATAGTTTCTCATGAAGTATTGCATTCCATATCTTCAAACTCTATTTCTTCTCTAATCATCAAGCTAGATATGTTGAAGGCGTTTGATTGAGTGAACTGGGACTTTTTAATGCAAGTTTTGATAAAATTTGGTTTTCAAGAAAAGTGGTGTAAATGGATCTATTCTTTGTTGTCTAGAGAATTTTTTTTAGTTTTGGTCAATGGTATTCCCTCAGGCTTCTTCAGTTCAACTCAGGGGGTGAGACAAGGTGATTTGTTGTCTCCTTTCCTTTATCATTTTAGCTAAAGCACTGAGTAGGTTTGTAAATCATGCACATGCACAAAATCTTGTTAGAGGAATTAAGATTCCATCTACGGATATATCAGTGACTCATTCTTTGTTTGTTGATGATACACTTCTTTTTGGTGTGGCTACACTATTTGAAGTAAAGAAAATTAAATTTTTGTTGGATAAGTATAAGTATACCTTGGCTTTAGATCAGTGTGTAAATGAAAATAAATCTAAAGTATATGTTCTTAACACTAAGCCTATGTTGAAAGATAAAATTATTCAACTTTTGGGTTTTCAAGAAGCTGAATTACCATGCAAATATTTGGGCATTCCTTTTTTTTTGGTCCAAATAGAATTTCTTACTGGGACAAGGCCATTAGTAGTATGAAAAATACAATTGCTAATTGGAAATGGCATTGGCTCTCTCTTTCAGGGAGAATTTTATTGGTTAAGTCAGTTTTATCCTCAATTCCAAACTATTTTATGGTGGTCTTAAAGGCTCCTAGATCTATAATTTTTACTATTGAGAAGATCATTCGTTCATTTCTATGTAAGGAAAATTTGGATAACAAAAAGAAAATTCCGCTTATTTCTTTGGAAAAAGTTTGTAGAGATAAAATTGAAGGTGGGGCAGGAGTTCATAATTTGGCTTCAAGAAATTTGGCTTTGGGGGAAAAGTTAGTTTGGCACATGCATGATAAAACTCATTCTAAGTGGTGTAATATCATGCAATCTAAATATTTAGATTGTGGGGATTCAAAGCATATTTTCACTATTTCTAACCCTTCACAAGGCTCAACAATGTGGAATTTTATGTTGGTATGTAGGAGTGTTATTTCTCCTCATTTAACTTGGGAAATACATGATGGCCTAAAAGCAAATTTTTGGAGAGACTCTTGGAATGGTTATCCTCCTCTTTATTCTTAGTACAATTTTCAGTCTACTAAATTGTATTCATCACAAAATTTGGGTTGGAAAGTTAGTGATTATATTTATAGTTTTGATTCATATACAGGGAAAGTTGTATGGAAAGATTTGAAACATCCTTCAATACCCAACATTCAATAAATGGAGTTAAGTAGGATCTTAAGTGAAAGAGTGGTATTTAGTATTGCTAAATTAGATAAACTAATTTGGGCTCCCTCTAAATCAGGGAACTATTCAGTAAAAATGGGGTATAAGGCTGTCAAGAATATGGTAGCTCAAGTTCAACCAGAAAGAGCCATGTCTTTCTGTTGGAATTCAATGGTACTCCCTAAGGTAGGTTGTTTTTCTTGGTTAGCGCTAAAGTACAAAGTTTTGACAAGTGATAGGTTAGTGAAATTAGGAATAGCTGCTCCTTTCAATTGCGTGCCTTGCGATACAATTTTTGAAGAGGTTGATCATCTTTTCTTACATTGTCTATTTGCTAATGCTTTTTGGGAGTTTGTGAAACATAAATTAGGTTGGTTTTCTCCTTCACCATTCACTATTTGGGAAATTTTCACAAGTTGGCCTATTTTATACAAAAGTTCTTTATTTGCATGTTTATGGAAAGTCATACCCTCTTCAGTGGTTTGGTGTATTTGGTGGGAGAGAAATAAAAGGATTTTCTGTAAAGAAACCTCAAATCTAGATCAAGTGTTGTTGATCTTGGAAAGGTCAATATGTGAAGTTGTAAATACTTATGTACATAATTCAAAACATGTTGGTTTAGAGTTTACAGATTGGGAATCTAAGTAGTTGAAGGCTTGGCCTTCACTTGGTATCCCCTTCAAAGGGAATAGGCAACTGAAGGATAATGTTAAACATGATAGGAAAAAGGTTGTTTGGACTCCCCGTGTTGTTGGTTTTGTAAAATTATTTTTTTATGGTGCATCTCAGGGGAATCCTAGGCAATCAGGTGTAGGGGTTGTGATTAGAAATCATTCTAGGGAGTTCATTAGAGCAAAATCTGTTCATCTTGCTATTGGCACAAATAATCAAGCTGAAGTTCAAGCTTTGCTTATTGGGTTGTAGTTTATTAAACATCTCAAATATTCAAAATTTTCAATTGAAGGTGACTCATTACTCATTATAAATTCATGTAGGAGCAGAAGTTCCTCAAATTGGAAGTTACAATATGTTTTGGAAAAGGCTTTGGTTTTGCTCAATTCTCTAGAATCTTTTGAACTGAATCACATCTATAGGGAAGGAAATTATGTGGTGGATTATCTTGCAAGTCTTTGTTGTGAACAACATGAGAGTGAAATTTCTTATGGATTGAACTCAAAATGGAGCAATACACCTCTTCAAGATTTGATCAATTTGGAAAAAGCTAGGCTTTCTTAATCTACCTCTTTTTTACTAACATTTTTTTATGGTTGTAGGAGTTTTGTTTTTCAAATTTTAAAATTTCAATGATTGCAACTTTTATGTTATTCAAAATTTTATTTAATCATTTTTAATGATTAGACTTGGAAATTTTGGAGGCATGATTTCTTCTAATGTAATTATTTTAAGGATGATGACTATAGGATGATTGCGCAAAGGAATTGGTGAGCTATTGAATGGTCGAAATGGGTCTAGCGTTGACACATGTGTTACTTGTTTTTGAGGTGGAATTACCATTGGAGGAGTTGGTTTGCCTGTGCTTCAAGGATTCGTAGGCTGTAGGTTTCATCATTAAATTTTATGCCTTAAAAAGTTTAGATGGCACGTGCTACCTTCATGTTGCATTGCACCACTTCTCATAATGGCCGTATTTTGATATTGTATGGTGAATGATGGAATTAAATAGGAAATTGCAACTAATTTTAATCATGGTAAGGATTGTGGCCTTCTATATGTGTGAGTTGTTTGTCAAGTCTTTGATGGTGTACATTTTGAAATGCTTTCAATTCATTTTAAAGAATTTGTTGAGATACTTTCTTTGCAAGAGTTTTTCAGTTCTTCTTCATCAAACAACAGAGGTTCTGGTTATGTGTCACATCGACAGAAAACACATGGTTGCAATCTTCTAGCGCTATGGTGGTAAAACTTTCAAATCTTTGCTAGTCATTTGCAAAGTATATTTGTTGGTTTTCTCGATTTAAGTTTTCACCGAATGTTTATTTTTGGAGTGTTTTGCAAT
>VDFB02332469.1:0-47104 GCA_007258455.2 Sequoia sempervirens
ATGATTTCATCAATTAAATAATATAAATTATTTAATTAACATTAGAGGAATGGATGGATTATGCATAGGAAGGGAATAAATGAAATTAGTCAAATAAATAAGATTTATTTAACTAATTAGATGATGACATGAGTATCTAGGGAAAAACATGATACAAGGTGTCTAAATGATGTAGTGTTGTGACAAGGTATCATAAGAGGACATTTCTAGGTGTCTACAACATGCATTAAGAAGACTAAATAGACTTTGAAAATGTTTTCTATAGATCTAAAATAACTTGATATGATGCACTACATGGATAAAAGTGTTTTAAATCATATATGGTGCTGACAAGAGTGTTTTTGATTTTTTGTTTTTCATCTAATTAGGTTGACCTAATTGATGAATGAGACATACTTGTATATATATGTAAGACTCTTTGAAGGTGAAAGTGTGAGTGTGGTGTGAGGAGAAAAAGTGTAAAGATGTGAGCATGGGAAGGAGAAAGAAGAAAGGTGTGGTAAAGTGTGAATAGGATTAAGGGATGTTTGATTATGCGAGCCTAAATGATTTATCAGTTGAGGATCAGAACAAATTTATTGAGTGACTGTTATGAGAAGTAGTACTTCTTATTTAGAGTTTCATTGGAACTGAACCCTGCACACAAAAGGTGTATTCCATCAGTTCATATTTTTTGGTAGTGAGCCATAACTTTTTTATCTTGGTGGTTAGCCATCTTTTGTATTCAGGCTGTGAGCCTTTCAAGGAAAGTGAGTCTTGGCAGTGAGTCATGTAATATCTTGTATCTGGATATAATATATTGTGAGCTAATTCTCATCGTGGTTTTTCCCATTTTAGGTTTTCCACGTAAAAATCCTCATGTTCATGTGTGATGATGCATTATCTTATTTCCATGTTCTCTCTTGATGATTCAATTAGATATGTGATAATGTTTAGATGGATTTTATTTGAATGGTTTTACAGAATACTTATTCGCCCCCCCTCTCAATATTCTGGATATTCAACAATTACAGAGGCCATACAACCCTTCGGGCAAAAAAATTTGCCTCAAAAGCTCTTGATGTTGAATATAGGAAAATTTATTATCAAAATTTGTGGAATTGTCCTCCTGAATGCAACGATGAGGTTTGTTTCATGCAAACCCTTGTAGATATGGCATTAGGAACCCAAATCAGCTAAAACAAAAGCTAAATTAGACTTTCTCAATAGCTTTGAATTCAACAAAAGACTTTATTTTGATCCTAGATGTACTAACATTTTTCTACCTCCAAAATTTACAAAAAAAAGGGGTATTCAAATTTGAAGCATGTAACCCTTGTCAAAGAAAGAAAACCTCATAAATCAAGAAGGGATTCGATGAATCTGTGCTCTGATACCATGTTATAATTGTTAAACAAGCTCAAAGCCATGAGCCATAGGATCAAAAAATGAATAAAAACACCTTCCACACAAGAGATCTGCAAGAAATATATGCAATATCCCTCAACAAGAAAAAGCTATAGAAGCAAGAGACTATCAAAAGATATGAAAGCTTGAGCTGAGAAATAATTACAATGAGGGTTGAGTGCTTATAAGAGAAAAAAACATAATTGAGAAAGGGATTAGATCATGACAAGTGTCAAAATCACATCAGATGGGACATAATGATCTAATATTAGCTCAACTAATAAAAATATAAAAGCACTCATAAATTTAGCTTAAATGCATGAGAATAAATTAGACTAATAATCAATTAAAGAGTAATTAATTATTAGCCAATGCATGATTACTCTAACAAATGGGAGTTTTCATTGGTCAAACCTTATTTTGGTAATTAAACCTTGAAAAGAATAAAAGCATGAAAGGAATGATGAATTAATAATTCTAAGTCACAACTCACCAAACCCTCTGATGAACCTTTGGTAATGGAGGTATGCAACTTGCAAGAAATGGCTTCAATGGATGTAAATCTTGACTTTTAATCTTTTCTTGAAATAATACTTTAAATGCTTGATTGAATCATGAAACTGTTGATCATAAAAGCTTGCGTCTCCCCAAACAACCTTATGGAAAATTTAGTGAATGGGGGACCAAATTGCACCTCATTGAATGACCTCCAAATTTTTTAAAGAAAGTCAGCTCTTCTTTGTGTTTAGGGGAAAGGGGATAGAGAGAAATGTAAATAAAACATAGAGATGGAAATGCACTAAAGCTTTTACAACATTTCAAACTTTAACAATTTCTTATAACCGATGAGATGGACACATAAGGCCATAGACCCTTCATTGTTGGGAAGAGAACGAGCAACAAAGGCTAGAGAAAGCATAGTGAAATCTTTCAAATCTCCCCATGGGAAGCATCCACTGAGGTCCAATTAGAAATAAGAAACCCTAAATATTAATAAGAATACTCGAATACTTATAGAATACTTCCTCCTTTACAACATAATATAAAAAATGGCATATGTTTTACATAAAATAAAAGAGTATAATAGACATGATCCAATTTTTGGAAGATAGTGTAGACATGCAAAATTCACACATTATGCATTCGATCAGATTCGGTCAAATTAGATCTTACATTAGGAAAATTCATCACTTTCATCCATTCATTAAATAAGTTCATTTATCAAATAAATCCTTATCATTCAACCTTCATCCTGCATTATCCATTTAATTAAATAAATCAAAAAGCCATTTAAATCAAATCCTAAATCATATTCCACCATTTTCTGATTTAAATAAATCAGAAATTTAGGTCCAAAATGTCATATCATCTAATCAGCATTAATCAACATAATCTTCATCTAATCCTAATCTAATACTAATCACATCCCACTTGCATTATCTAGACCTAGCCACTTGCACAATAAATCAATTTTATTGATTTATTAAAACCTCATTTTCTTTCAACATGACAAGTCAAGCGGGGCATTTATTATGCTTCTTTCTTGTCCCCTCTCAGCATTTATTGGAAAATTTGAATTCAAATTTTCCCCCTCTTGGGCACTCTTCCCAAATCTTGCACATGCATCAACTAATCACATGATGACAAGTGTCCTCAACTCATTGGCTTGTTTTGATCCCACATTGGTCCCTCTTCAACACTTGGCAATTTTGAAAATCTTTAAATAGGTGCATCATCCTCAAGCAAATCCTTCACAATTTCATGCAAGGTTACTCTCTTCATTTGAGATTTGATCTTGTTCATCATCAATCCATCATCTCCATTTGCATTTTATCATTTGAACTTTGATCAAGGATTGGGAAAGGGTCACTAGCACATGTGACACCAATCCAACATGGAATAGGTAGCTTGCTTTTGTTTTCATAGTGTTTTAGTCTTTATATTATCATTTGTTGCATTTTTGAAAGCATTTGCAATATATTCCATGGAGGTATTTGCAGATTTGTGTGTTATACTAACCCTTCTAATGAGTTTTTGAGGTTGGTCTTACATTGCAGATTTTGGGTACTTCATCTTGGCGCTAGAAGGAGGGATTTTGGTCTCATGTTTGAAGATTTTTTTTCTCTATATTAATTTTCTAAGAATATCTCTTTAGTTTGCTTTCTTGTTTATGAACAAAGAAAATAACCTTATGATAGACTAGTCTTTTGATCGTCTATACGCAGTCATAACACACATTTTGGCTAAATATTGGAAGCTTAGTTTTCTTAGTAGTGTACTCACATTCAACTCTTTAAATCAATTTTGAATGTTGTGGGTAGAACGTGCGTTTTGTTTTTCATTCAAAGTATTTTAAAATTTGTTGATTCATAAACAATAAATCACAGTTTCCAGGTATACGCTAATCTTGGTCAGTACATCAAACATTAAGGCAACGTTTCACCAGATTCTGATTATAGGCATCCATAATTTTATGACTGAGGCATGATTTATGTCGTTTCTACTTCTGTTGATTCATTTATAATTTATGTTGTGAGTATTTTATCCAATGGCTGTCAGGATGTTTGAATTGTGATCTCTAGAGTTGGAATGTCTTCATTCACTCAATTCAAAAGATGTTATTCGCTGATTTTATTTTTACACCTGCCAAAGGTATTTGCTTGAGCATTTCTTATGCCTCTTATTGCGCAGACCATGAGTTAATGTCTTTTTCAGGCGTTCTGTCAAAAAAATTAAAGGCGTCATCTTTCGAACAGCTAACAAAGATCTCCCTTTCATTATGCTTTGATGGGTATCTTTATCAATCGCGCACGCCCTGCTCAAAAGAATATAGTCTTTTGTCTGCCAATCTGCTTGGTCCGCATGCATTGTCTATACGCCCAATCTCAGTTGTCAGGAAGAGTAATAGTTTGCGCCTTAAATGAGGAATGAGATTGCAGACTTCAACAATTCGTGTTTCTAACTCTAGCTTACATTCACTGGCTCCACAAGTGACTTAAGTGCACTTTAATTTCTGCATAGTCTTGATCACTCCAACCACCCCCATGGTATACACACTTCAGCCATCCATAGCAGCCTATCGTCCTTTTTTGTGCAGTCATTACGTTTAATATTTTCAAACTAACTGACAGGTGGTCTCCCATTTAGAAGAAGCAAGTCTTCTCCACAAAGAATGTCAGCCTTGCATGTTGTCGCTGTGGCTCCCCACCAAATCCACAAAGTCATTTAGATTATCAGAGATACAATTCTTTATCATTTCATCGGTCTTTTTTTTTCTGACATCTTCCATAGATGCCGAAAGTGTTGAGCGAGATTTGGCTGGGATGGAATAACGTTTATCATAAACTTCTAACAAATGCACTAGCAAAAATTCACGAGCCTAGATGGGACTCTTTGATCCCTTCAACAACGTATTAAGCACCAATGAGCTAGTAGTGGTTGAATTCAATTTAATGGCTGTTCAGATAGTCCTGCGTGTAGTTATTGCTCGCTAGCTTTTACTTGTTGGCTCCTTTGCTCGAATGTGAACAGCGTTTATTTGATAATTTCATGTACTTCCTTTTCAATAAACTCATCTATGCGAAGGAAAGAAAAACAAACTCCCACTATGATGCGCAGGCAATAGGAATTCTGCCAAAAAGTTTAAGAGTTTAAATTTGTATCTATCAAATGCATTCTATTCACTATTTTTTATACTTTTGTGCAGGTTCCTTAGATCTTTGTGCCAAGTCACTTGTGCGTGGGTTTAAATGATAGGAAATTTCTTCCTTTTCTGCACGTTTGGAAGCTAAGTAGGAGGCGAATTTCTTTACCTATCAAATGCATTTATTTGACAGTTTTGAACGTGTGTCTGTTGTTCTCTTATATATCATTCTTATTCTTAAAGAGCAGGAGGTTTTTTATTGATAGAGCATTCTAAAACATTTATAAGGTGGTGTGCTTTATAAGCTAGATGTCCTTTGAAGCATTAATCAGGCTATGTTGTGCTATAATTAATTTGGTACTTACTGCGCCATCAGGAAAACTATCTCGTTATAGCCCAGCATTTAAAGATGACTCATTTTAAACTATATGTTATGGCGTACTGACAGTGATGTAGCTCTGATTGAGGTGATCTAAATTCAAAATGACTCATTAAATTCTCTTTGCTGCTTTTAATGCGCATGTCAAGACTGTCTTGAGGAGTTGTAAAGTTGGTAATAAAGTCTGGACAGAATTAAAAGCTGATTGATTTGCTTCGAAAGGGATGCTATTAGTTATATGATTTGTGTATTTAATGAATGCACGTGTAGGTGGTGAACTTAAGAGTTTTTGAAATATATGGACTAGCTATCTAAGGTGGAGTATTTCATGTGATTTTAATATGCTGCGACAATAACTAAATGCTGACAACCTTCATGATCAGATTTTCGTGATGATTTATGTCTTTAAAAGAGCTTTTCATGAAAAATATTGTTTGACTAATGTTTTCTTTAAAACATAAAGGAATGTTGTTAAATACTTTTTATTGTTAAGTCTTTATTTGAGAACATTCTTTTACTTGAGATCAATGATTAAGTCTAATATGGGAGTGTATTGATCTTTATCATTTATTCATCTAAAATCATTGGATCTCTATTACTTGAAATAGTTTTTAATTTAATGTTTTTAACCTCACATACTTTCCTTTTTTGTTCAATAGGTACAAAAGGGAAACAAAGACTAACGAAGGAGGTACAAACGAACAAAGGCGAAAAGATGCAAAGCAAAAGAGGAGGATTCTTGTTTGAAAACACAATGTGTTTTTTAACACTTTGATTTTTTGATCAATACTACTTCACGAAAGGAGGGAAATGTTTTTTTGAAAACACAATGTGTTCTTTAACACTTTAAGTGTTTAATCAACACTACACGAAAGTGTTTTCCTTTTCGTTTTAGAACATTAGTTTTCAATTGGGGCTAAAACGAACAATTTCATTTTCATTGCAAAGGGCTTAAAACGAACCTTAGAACACACTTACTAGATTTCGTTTTGGGTTAAAAATTGAACAAGCAATCATCATATTTCATTTGGTGCTTAAAACGAATTCACAATTGCTTTGAAGGGTGTAAAACGAACAAGTGTTTGATTTGTGTGATTGTCTTTTGAGTACGTATCCTCTCCCCTTGGCCCGATAGATCTAGGTTAAAGAGGAAACACTCAAAATACATTTTATTGCTAAACACTTCATTTTGGGTTTAAAAAATTGAACATCTTGTCGCGAGTGTGAGTAGGGAGCATTTAGTAGATTCTCTTTCTTTGTGCCATCAAAGATCGATCGGGATTCACAGTTAATGTCTTTGCTTTCGCTTTGTTTATCTTAGAGGGCCTGCCTTGGGGAAAAAGTACTCATAGCGGCGAGCTCAACGGTAACACTCTAAAGCCAAAAGAGTATTTCGGTAGGGATATAAATGAGGATTTTGGTTAAGCGCCATAATCAGCGGTTGGCTCCGACAAGATGGATCGAAGGACTCTTGCCACGTTAGATCAACTCCTCACGAGAGCGGAAAGTCCTTACTAGAACCTGTAATGCTGCGTTTGCCAAAATCATATGTCACGTTGTTGGTGCAGAGCGATTAGTTCACAGAGGCATACAATTACGGCTTTTGAAGTAGAGATGAAAGCATGCCATGGGAGTTTCATAGGTGATGCTTGGCTGCCCATTAAATAAGTGAGTGCTGCGTGGAGGCGATGGGGTCAAGCATGCAACCTCGCTAAAAGTAGAAAGTATTTGGACATCCAGAAGTGGGGACTCAACAAACATTGTCTAACTTATCACATCCATAGGGCTTGTAATTATTTTTTGTTTGAAAACCACGGTGGGTATTAGAAAACATTTTGCAAACAAACACTTAAAGCATGATCGGCCGCAAATTTCAAACTCCTTTTGATAGAGCAAATACCTTTTGACAAATTTAAGTGTTGTTGCCTTCCCTTGGGATTATGTCCTTAGAGGTTTCTCATCACTTGAATTTATATCATCATTTGCTCTAACTAGGGTTAACCTAGAAATCCTTTGCCTCAATTTCTTGGAACTCCCACACAACACTTTGTGGGAAGAAAAGGAATTTTGACATAGGACATCTTTAGTTTGAAACATAATCAAGAAAGTGTATTTGGTAAAAAGAAGTCATTAAAAGCAAAGATAAGCAATTGAGCCCCACACATGTCTTTTCAATGATTTCTCACAAGATCAAGATACAAAAACCCAAGAAAAGGAAACATTAGCCCAAAACAACATCAACAAAGACTCAAAAGGTTATATGATTTTAGAGAAAAGTTGTTGGCTAATTTCTATAGACATGCTTCAAGAGACAACCCCACTTTATATTCATTTTACTACACACAAAATCCAAGATTGTTTCAAGGGATTGGATACCTTGCTTAGGGCATAACACGTTCTTCAATACCTTGGTCTTGTTAAGCAAAAGTCTAAACTAGGGTCATTCTAAGATCAAAACAAACATTCATCCATCAAAAACATCATCAACCATAAACATCTCACCAACATTTTGAGAAAATCTTGACACAACTATGCTAGGCTCCTTTGGTAGACATCAAAACCTTTCAAACATGAGACTTTGAATTCTTCAAACATCAAACATCAAACTTGTTCAACTCAATTGTGTGTGAATGAATCCTTTTGCACATGCTTAGTTGAATTATCACTTTGTTCAAATTAATGGTGGATAGATGCATCCTTCTCCCATCACTAATTTGGATTATCTTTTGGTTAGCTTGTGAGTAGACACATCCTATTCTCACTTCTAGATCAAATTATCCTTTATGAGCATTAGTTATCTTTTTTAGATCATCATTCAAACATCTTGGGGATATCTCTTGCTCAAACATCAAACATTCAAAAGACAGAATTCAAAGTCTAAACATCAATCAAAGCAAACCCAAAGTACCTAGCATCACATCAAGATTTTCAATACAAATTCAAAACTTCCATTCTCACCCATATATCATACACCTTTCATCTTCACATCTTTGATCTTTTACACATCCTAGTTTGCTCTTTTATGGTTCAAACAAGATCACAACACAAGAGGAACATGGAGTTAAATCAAGAAACATCAACCACAAGTGATCTAAGCCAAAACATTCCAGAAATCCAAAACACACCACTTCCAGACCTCACTATCACTACACACGATCCACAAAAAGAGGTCTTGGTGGAAGACATCACACCAACAGAACTAAGTGAGGAAGAAGTTCTTGAGATGCTCAAACAACCAAAACTACAAAAGTTTCTTCGCGCAATGGCTAAAATAAATCCATCAATTCTCAACACTATTGAGGATGAGCTTCTTGTACCAAATGACCAAAACACCCTTCCACAATCAACCACTTCCATTACCACCATAGAACCTACTATCAATGAGGATGATACCCTCTTCAACACGCATCAAAATCCACTTTACAACCCACTTGGATTTATCGATACATCTGAGGTTCCTTACCATACCACCTCATCATTTTCCCTTGACACGCAAGTGTCTAGACCTTTGGTACAAGCAAGCTCATCCGAAATAGAGAGACCCTACGGATTTGTCTCTTCATTTGCACAAGAAAATTTTCCACCTTTCAAATCATTCACACCTCCCACCACGTCAACACCATATTTTGGTTTAGGGATCCCCCCTTTACCTAAATTTCCACCTTTCCCTAACATAAATCGCCCCATCCAAATCAATTCATCCAACCAAGGGGGTACATCACATCTTTCAAACACACCATCCACATCAAACCAACACATGATAGCTAATCAAAATATGGTCTCTCAAAGACCCACTATTTCGCTCATCTCTACCATTCCTACCACTTCACCTAGTCCCACCATTCCTATCACTTCACCCATCCCAAATGCACCTATCACCACATTCACTCCAACCACTACATCCACTATACCTCAAACTTCCACTACCCCCATCACACCCCTTACATCACAACCTCCCACCACCACCATCGCTCTAAGCGCATCTCAAACTTCCAACACAATTCCGATCCCACCACCACCACCATTGCGACCAAGCCAAGTAAGCCATTACAATGCTGCATTCAAAGCATACCAACAATTGCTCCAACAATATCAAACAATTCAGCAAGCACCTATAGCCACGCACGCTTCTCAAGCTTCACAGCAAAATCAAGCTCAAACATTGCTGCAACAACAACAAGCACAACAAGCAGCACAAGCCCAAGCTTTGTTGCAACAACAACAACGAGCTACACAAGCTGCACAAGCCGCACAAGCTGCTCAAGCTACACAAGCTACACAAGCTGCTCAAGTCGCACAAGCCGCACAAGCTGCTCAAGCTACAAAAGATGCCCAAGATGCCCAAGCACGAGTGCAAGCACAAGCGCAGTACTTTGCACAACAACAAGCAGCCCAACAACTCGCATATCAGAAAGCGTTAGAGCAATACCAAGAGCAACAAGAAGCAGCCCAACAAGCCCTAGCTGACCAACAACAAGCATTGTTGGACCAACAACATCAAGCACAACAACAAGCTCTATTAGCGCAACAACAACAAGATCAACAACAAGCGTTGTTGAAAGCATACATGGCACAACAAGCAAACATTCCACCCATTCAAACACCCACTCCACCCCCCCAGAACACCTTCATTCCACCTCCTGATCCACAATTGGATGTCACCGCACAAATAAAATTTCTGTCACAACAAGTGCTTGACCTTCAATCAGGAAAGACACCAAAACCACAAAAAAACCTATGCCCTTATCCATTTGATAGGAGCGTAGAAATGAAACCATTCCCAAAAGGGTTTGAGATCCCTAAATTTGACAAATATCGCGGAACGGGTAACCCTGAAGATCACATCAGGGAATTTCAAGTACATTGCATGGAGGTGGCTCACGACGAAACGTACTTGATGAGATTATTCCCAAGAAGCTTGGCTGGAAACGCTATTGATTGGTTTTCTCGACTTTCTGGAATCAAAAAATTCCAGGAAATCGTGGATGCCTTCATACATAATTATTCCTTCAACACTCCCATGGAGGTTAGCTTACAGGAATTATCATCTCTCAAACAAGGGAAAAATGAATCATTCGGTGCTTTCTTACAACGATGGCGATCCAAAGCTAATCAAAGCAAGTGGTCCATGCCTGAAGAACAACAAGTGGGAACTATCATTGCGAATCTTGATGGGCCCTTGGCCTTCCACCTCAAAATGCAAAACATCACCACTTACGACCAATTGATACCTAGGGCGCTCAATATCGAACAAGCCCTTGCCACGCAGGGAGAAACTTCATCATATCAAGAAGGCCGCTCATCATCCAATTATCATGACAAACCACGAACATGGGCAAAGAATCGTAATGTAACCAATGATGGTGTTGTTGACGCCAAAGTTGTCATTAGTGCGCCACGGAAGAACAATCCACCATCCCAACAACAACAACACCAAAATACCAATCAAAGCAATCGACAAGTCAATACTGTGGTCCAACCATCCCATAACCAAAACACAAACAACATTGATAATCAGGGAAGACCACAGCGAAACAAGTTCTTCCCCAAACGAAAATACACACTCCTTGGGGAACCTGCTGAAGCAATCATGAAAAGATTGGTAGATGAAAAATTGATAGCGGTCCCTACACATAATAATTATCAAGAACCATCGGTCAAGCCACCATGGTATAATGAGAATTATCTTTGTGACTTCCACAAACTCAAGGGACACACGACAAACAACTGCATGAGGCTCAAAAATCTAATTCAAGACCTCATAGATGACAAAATCATAGATGTGGAAGCACCATCAGGAAACAAAGATCTCAAGATTTACACGAATCCGATGCCGAATCATGGTAACAAAGGAAACAAAGATCAAG
Source organism: Sequoia sempervirens (assembly GCA_007258455.2). Classification (NCBI taxonomy): domain Eukaryota; kingdom Viridiplantae; phylum Streptophyta; class Pinopsida; order Cupressales; family Cupressaceae; genus Sequoia; species Sequoia sempervirens. The sequence continues at coordinate 11,276 of VDFB02332469.1, forward strand.
ACAAAGGAAAAGGGGCTTATAAAAATGTCAACCACACATACGAGGGTGTTGTTGCTTGTTTAGACGAGTTTTGTGGAGTCATCACCATCAAAGGGGCCCAAGCCGATTGTGGAGTCACCACAAGAGGTGGAAAGGTTACCATTGCAGCACCATCCCAACCAAGCAGAAATTCCACATCCAATCCAAGGTCTAACCCTAGTGGCTATAATGTCTTGGATCAATTGAAAAGAACCCCTGCACATATCTCCATCATGGAGTTACTCAAAATCTCATCTGCACACAAAAAGATTCTAGAAGAAGCTTTGGCGTCATCTACTGTCCCCGCAGATCTAGATGCAGAACAATTCCAAGCTATGGTCGCAAATATCACCACACCTAACATTCTTACATTTTCTGAACAAGACTTCCCCACACAACCATCTCACAACCGTGCACTTCATCTGGAGGTGTACGTAAATAAAAAGAAAGTCAAGAGAGTCTTGGTGGATGGAGGTGCAGGCTTAAATATTTGCTCCTTAAAGCTTCTAAAGAATTTGAACATTTCAGAGGATTCAATTGACAAAGGAAAAGGCATCACAATAAGAGCATACGATGACCAGGAAAGGGTATCCCAAGGCACCATTCAGCTTCCTGTCCAGGTTGGACCCGCCATCATGCAAACCAACTGTCAGGTCTTGGACCTCGATTTACCATACAACATTCTCCTAGGGCGACCATGGATACATGCAATGCAAGCTGTAGCTTCAACCTTTCATCAATGTGTGAAATTCACACATGAAGGTCAAGAGGTTACTATCCATGGAGATCCTGAGCCATTTGCCTACTGCAAAAATCTAGAGGCAAAATACTACAAGATCCCGCAAGTACCCAAGAACGATGAAGGCCCATCAACACCTTACGTGGATCCCGCCACTCTCACTTCTGTGACAGAGACACCCTCCACCCCCGCCATCCCCGCCTTTTCTGATATCAAAGTTATAATACAAGATGATGGTTGTGGAAACTATTCAATGCCTAAGAATGCTTTTGTAGTAGGAGAGCTACCACAATCTCCTAGATCAAGAGGACGACCACAATCACAAGAAGCTTCAACATCTCAAGGCTCCTATGAACGAAACCCTACCTTCACAAGTGCAGGAGATCTTGGTCAGGAAACATTAGAGGGGGACCTATCTCATCTCCTTTATCGAGATGATATACCGGCAGTTGAATTGCCTATGGATGAACGAAACAAAGGTATGAAGCTGATGCTCTTGATGGGCTATAACCGGAACCAAGGGTTAGGCCAAGATAATAACGGGCGTGTAATACCCATTATACCTGAGAAGCAAATAAAAAATCTTGGCATTGGTCATCCTACTCCTAAGGTAACTGTACTTGGTCGAGGTGCCCAGGATAGACGGAACCGAACGCCTCCTCAGGAATCTGTAGCTACTCCAAAATCCTCCATGACTTTAGGAATGCCCACTGATTTAACTGAGTCACCAGAAATAGGATTACCTTTGTTGTTTGAGGATACTAATGTCCTTATGATTAGCACCTTGTCTTATGAGTCTGAAAACCAAAGCAATGAAATCCGATTAGTCTATCCCCAACTGATTGATTACGACCAACGAGGACCACCAATTCTTGACATGTTTGAAAACGATAAGGCGCTCTCGGAATTCATGGGACTTAGGGATGACATTCCATGTGGGGATCATAAGGCAGGTTTTATCATAGAGCTGGATACACATGCATACTATGGAGAAACGATTGAATCCCTCAGTCGCAAAAATAAAAAATTGAGAATAATCTCCAAGTCCTTGAGTGAAAACCACCTTGTGGCACTCTCCGACTCTAAAAAAGTAAAAAGAAAGGACGCATCCAATGGTGAAAACCTCTCTGAGGCGCCTGAGGATGGGGGATTCAATCTTCCTCTTACAGCTATACACCAAGAAAAGTCAGCTATGCTAGCAGAAAAGTGCAACCCCATCAATCTGGGAACACAAGAAACTCCTCATATTACATTCTACGCTGAGTCATTATTATGCAAAGAACAAGAGGAGTTGGCTACCTTCTTAAAGGAAAGGAAGATAAATTTTGCGTGGACCTATGCTGATATGCCAGGATTGGATCCAGAGGTAGTGGTTCATCACTTGGCAGTCTATCCTAAAGCTAAACCTGTGAGACAGAAGCTTCGCAAAATGCATCCTCAAATTGCTTTGTTAGTCAAAATGGAGCTCAAAAAGCTATTAGATGTGGGATTCATTCGACCAATTGATTATCCAGAATGGGTATCGAACTTGGTACCCGTATCAAAGCCTGACGGAGCCATAAGAATCTGTACGGACTTTAGGGACTTGAACAAGGCTTGCCCAAAAGATGATTTTCCGTTGCCTAACATTGATATGATTGTAGACATGACCGCGGGGCATGAGATGCTTTCCTTGATGGATGGATTTTCAGGCTATAATCAGATAAGAATTGTAGAGGAAGACCAGCATAAAACATCTTTCACTTGTCCTTGGGGCACATACTGTTGGAACGTAATGCCATTCGGCTTAAAGAACGCTGGGGCCACATACCAAAGGGCCATGACACTAATATTCCATGACATGATCCACAAAACAGTTGAGGACTATGTTGATGACATCCTGGGAAAATCCAAAAAGAGGGAGGATCATATATCGGTCTTGAGTGCTATCTTTGACAGACTAGAAGAATACAAGGTTCGTTTGAATCCCAAGAAGTGTGTCTTTGGCGTACAATCAGGAAAGTTGTTGGGTTACATAGTGTCAATGAGAGGCATTGAGATTGATCCGGCAAAGGTGAAAGCAATACTTGAAATGGAAGCTCCTAGGACATTGAAACAACTGAGAGGTCTCCAAGGCAGGCTTCAGTCAATTCGCAGGTTCATAGCACAATTAGCAGACAAACAAATCCCTTACTCTCACCTACTCCACAAGGGGGTAACGTACAAATGGGATGACAAATGTGAACAAGCCTTCAACAAAATCAAGGAATATCTGTTAACACCTCCAGTACTAAGGCCTCCAATTCAGAACAAACCATTGATCCTTTATATCTCAGCAACTGCAGCAGCCCTTGGTGCTCTCCTAGCACAACATGATGAAAATGGAATAGAAAGAGCCATCTACTACATCAGCCGTACAATGGTGGGCCATGAGTTAAACTATACATTCATTGAAAAAGCTTGCCTAGCAGTGGTGTTTGCATCCCAAAAATTCAGACACTACATGTTGGCACACAAGATCAAACTCATAGCTAAAATTGATCCCTTAAAGTATCTTCTTTCAAAGGCAATGCTTACGGGAAGAATGGCTAAGTGGGTAATGATATTATCAGAATATGACATTGAGTATGTGGAGCGCAAGGCAATCAAGGGACAGGTCATTGCAGACCAACTGGCAGATGCACCTATCTATGCGGAGAACCCACTTGTTTCAGAATTTCCAGATGAATCCATTTTCAACATTGACATAGCTACTCATTGGAAACTATACTTTGATGGCTCCTACACACAACATGGGTCCGGAGCTGGTATCTTCTTCATCACTCCACAAGGGGATTGTATACCAAGATCATACAAACTAGCATTCCCTTGTACCAACAACATTGCAGAATACGAGGCTTTAACTATAGGTCTCAGGATAGCAGTACAGTGGAACATTATGGCATTGAAGGTATATGGAGATTCACAGCTTATCATAAATCAAGTGAACAATGAGTACCAAACAAAGGACGATAAGCTAACTCCATACAAAAGGCTGGTGGAAAATCTCAAGGAATATTTTGTTGACATCACATTTGAGCAAGTACCAAGAACCAACAACAGAGCAGCAGACGCAATGGCAACTATTGGATCACTCTTAGAGATCCCTCAAAATGTTCCGAAATACGACTTCTTGGTAGAGCAGCTTCTCGTACCAGCATTCAAGGTACCAGAGTCAGAATTTGTGTGCGAAATCGTTGGTCCAAATGATCAGTGGTACCAAGACATTTACACATACCTTAGGATAGGTATCATTCCCGCCGATTTGCGTTCAAGCCTTAGACGAACCTTTATCAAGAAAGCATCTCGTTTTGTCATTTTAGGAGAAACCCTTTATCGTAGAAGCATAGAAGGAACCTTACTAAGATGTCTTAACCCTGAGGAGGCTTCGGCTGCCCTAACTGAGGTGCACAACGGCATCTGTGGTTCTCATTCGAGTGGCATGACCTTGTCTAAGAAATTGCTGAGGAGTGGGTATTACTGGCCTACCATGGACAGAGAGGCACATGAATATGTCAAGAAGTGTCTACAGTGTCAGCAACACGGGGACCTCATCCATGCTCCAGCTCAAGAGCTTCATCCAATCATCACACCATGGCCCTTTTCACAGTGGGGACTCGATCTCATTGGGAAAATCACACCCACCTCATCCAGCGGCCACAAATTCATTATAACCAACTGAGTACTTCACCAAGTGGGTTGAAGCCATACCTATGACCTACATAACAGGAAAGCAGATCTCAAAGTTCATCCTGAACTATCTCATATGCAGCTATGGTGTTCCACAGGGCTATTATCTCAGATAATGGGACACCATTCAAAAATCAGGAAGTCCGTGACCTATGTGATAAATTCAAAATCCAACATCGCTTTTCCACCCCATACTATCCCCAAGGCAATGGCCAAGCAGAAGCTACAAATAAAACCATCCTCAAAATCCTTAAGAAAACGATCAATGCGAGGTCGTGGTGGCATTTGCAGCAATCACGCCCTTTGGGCTTACGAACCAGCATCCGCACACCCACGGTGCCACACCATTTTCCTTGGTCTACGGATCAGAGGCCATCTTGCCCATTGAGATCGAGTTACCATCCCTCAGAGTATCATTGCAAAATCTCATCACAGACGAAGAGTATCGAGTTTCAAGACTGAATGAGCTGGAACTGTTGGACGAGCGACGTTTGGATGCTTTAAACCATCTGCAAGTGTATCAGAATAGACTGAAAAGGAGCTACAACAAGAAAATCAGAAGCAGAACTTTCCAAGTTGGAGAATTAGTCTTAAAAGAAAATCAGAAGAATGTCCCAAATCCCAGCAGCAAAGGAAAGTTCGAACCCAATTGGTTAGGGCCTTTCATTGTCACAGCAAGCTACAAATCAGGGGCATATCGGCTATCAACACCCGAAGGGGAACCTCTGCAGGAGCCCATGAATAGCTCCCATCTCAAAAAGTTTTATGCCTAAATATTTCAAGGTATAGAACCAAAATCCAAAAATCAGAAAAAGTCCACGAAAAATGGATTTACCTCGGCGAAGCACAGCAGAGGCATGTGACAAGCAAAAAAATCAAAAAGCAAAATACAAAAAAAATCAGAAAAAGGATCAAAAATAGTAAAGAAAAATGCGTCCTCTAGTGAAAACCCATGCGCAGAAGAATGCCTTAGTGAAAACACGGCAAGCGAGCAGCGCGTAAATAGAAAGCACTTTCCATCCACCAGGATCTTTATGGCTCGATCTACATTATCCCTCCATTTCACTTCCATCGTCCATTACATCCATATCTCCATCCATCACTCATCCGCTCACATCCGCACCATAGCTTGGTCCTGTGTTCGTATCATGATCCCTCCTAGTACTACTAGGCCCATTCTCAAGGTCAGTTTGTCTTGCCTTTATCAGAGTAGTCTATTGCATCCATATTTAGAGGCACGTTATTCTCATCGGTTCAGTTAAATTATTATGATCTTAAAGTCCTCAAAATCAGAGAATCCAAAACATGAAAATCAGAAAATCAAGAAACATCGGAAAATCGGAGAAAATCAAAAACATTCAAAACATTTCAAAATCCAAAAGGCAAAGGTCGTCTTGTGGAACTCTCCACGTCGATCTCTGAAGAGCTTTGAGCGTAGAGGCAAAGGTTGATCTTGAGTCATCCCGAGATATTTAAAGTCCAGTCCTATGAGTTAAGTCGCAATAAACTGACATTTCATCATGTATATCTTCATCTGTAAATCGGTCAAGTTGTCAGTCGAACTACGTGGTCTCTGCGTGTATAACGTAGGCAAGGCTAATCTATCGATAAGCCCCCAAGGCCCCTAGGATAGGTCTTTAGGTTAGTCTCTTGGTCAAAATCTCGTAAAATCCCAAAAACATTGAAAAAATCGAAAATCAAAACATTTGTAAAACCTCAAAATTACCAAAAATAGCCTCAAAACATTGCAAAATTCCAAAAACATCCAAATATTTGAAAAAATCCATCCACCTCATCTCGCTTACACTCGCAATAATCAATCATCCATAATAAATCTTCATCACCCTCAACCTTTGGTAAAACAATCAGAAACAAGTCTAGCAGTCAAATGTGAAAACCTAAACTGTCAAAATCTCAAGTATAGGTGTCAAAGCAAGTTGATCAACTCTTTTCTTATCAATGGCATATAAATCATAAATCAATTTCATCATCATTTGATACAAAGCATTTCCTAGGATCCGTTCCGACAATGGGCACTTTTATCAAATCAACCAATTTGGGTAAACAAAACGACGTGTCATTAACATGTCCTAGGATCCGTTCCAACAATGGACATTATCTTTTGGCAATAAGTTTTGGCTCCCATCTTTTGAAACACATCCCTCTGGCTGAAGGTATGAAGAACATTGGCTTGCTTGTATACTTGATCTTTTCTTTTGATTTATCATATTGCGCTCATTCCAAGGACCTCTCGATGATATCCGAACGAAGGATTTAGAGAGAAAGGAATGGGGCAACGATCATTATTATTTTGTCTGCTATGCTTGTTGGACGTTCTTGTAAAATAACTTGGTGAATACTTGCTTTGTTAGATATGTATGGAGGATGTTTCAGATAGCTTGTTGACTATTGCATTGATTGGTTATACCTTTCCGTGTTTTGGTCCGAGATGTTTGAGACTTCTAAAGTGCATCCTAGCAAGGTTTCCGTATGTCAAGTGTGAACAAGATTACTCCTATCTATTTGTCGAGTCAAAGTCCATCACACTAAGTACAACGCCATCCTGGTCCTTTATACCTTGATGCATCGTACTTAGGTGTGTTATCAAAAATAAAGTAAGTGATCCTTTGAAAATCCCAATCCTTGATAAGCAAATCATCCATCTATCATCATCTTTTTTTTATCATCATCATCTTTTATTATCATCATCATCTCTAATAAAGTCTCGACCAATCATGGACTTGTTGGATCCTCTTGTCATCATCTCATTTCCGCACTAACATCATATCATCCATCATGCATCCATCATGCATCCATCCTGCATCTGCAAACCATCAATAAACTGCATACCACATATCATTCATATCATACATCATAGGAAACATTGATCATTTCACATGCATTGCATATCATCATCATAATATAGATCTGTTAGTCTAAGCATATCATAAATCATCCATTGCATAATCATGGCATATCACATCATCAATCTCATCCATCTCATATCATATCATCATTTAAGTTGTTTAGGATAATATAGATTTGTTATTCTAAGCATCTTAAAATCATCTTTTGCATCGTCATCCATAACCATCTATTCCATTGAACCTCTTTATGTGAGATCGACCCTCAAATCAATCTTTTATTTCGATCTCGAGGGGCAATGTACCAGTGTACTTCTTTCGGTGGGCATCCAGAAAAATCAGAAAATTTTTTAAATTTTAATTGCGAAGTTTATTCTTTGAACCAACGCGCCAAGTACATTGCTTCAAAGAGGGAAAAATGTAGACATGCAAAATTCACATTATGCATTCGATCAGATTCGGTCAAATTAGCTCTTACATTAGGCAAATTCATCACTTTCATCCATTCATTAAATAAGTTCATTTATCAAATAAATCCTTATCATTCAACCTTCATCCTGCATTATCCATTTAATTAAATAAATCAAAAAGCCATTTAAATCAAATCTTAAATCATTTTTCCATCCTTTTCTGATTTAAATAAATCAATTATCAAGGTCCAAAATGTCATATCATCTAATCAGCATTAATCAACATAATCTTCATCTAATCCTAATCTAATACTAATCACATCCCACTTGCATTATCTAGACCTAGCCACTTGCACAATAAATCAATTTTATTGATTTATTAAAACTCATTTTCCCTCAACATGACAAGTCAAACAGGGCATTTATTGCTCTTCTTTCTTGTCCCCCTCTCAAAATTTATTGCAAATTTGAATTCAAAATTTCCCCCTCTTGGGCACTCTTCCCAAATCTTGCACATACATCCATCAATCACATGGTGACAAGTGTCCTCAATTCATTGGCTTGTTTTTGATCCCACATTGGTCCCTCTTCAACATTGGCATTTTGAAAATCTTTAAATACAAGCATCATCCTCAAGCAAATCCTTCACAATCTTCATTGCAAGGTTACTCTCTTCATTTGAGATTTGATCTTGTTCATCATCACTCCACCATCTCCATTTGCATTTACACAATTTGAGCTTTGATCAAGGATTGGGAAAGGGTCACTAGCACATGTGACACCAATCCAACATGGAATAGGTAGCTTGCTTTTGTTTTCATAGTGTTTTAGTCTTTATATTATCATTTGTTGCATTTTTGAAAGCATTTGCAATATATTCCATGGAGGTATTTGCAGATTTGTGTGTTATACTAACCCTTCTAATGAGTTTTTGAGGTTGGTCTTACATTGCAGATTTTGGGTACTTGGATAGCATATAACATAAAAGCTTAAAAACATGTAAAATAATTATCTGGAATATCAGCATAAGGTTTTAACACAATGTTCTCAACAAAATCAAAATATAACAAAAAAAGAAACAAGACAAAGAACATGAAATGCACAAATCCGAAATATTTCTCCCAAAAAGATCAAATTCTTAAGATGTATTAATTGAAAATAGAGGTTGGATGCCAATCCGATGATAGTCTTAAAAAATACAACATTCCAAAGAGAATAAACAATATTCTATAAAGCCTTCCTATTTCTAAGAAAATATAACTCCCTAAGATAGTATTTATATTCTTTGAAGAGATTTTTCAAAGAAAAATCTAAAACCTTTTTTTAATTGCTATCAACCCTTATTTATAGCCAGAAGAAGGGGAAACCATTGCAAACAATCCAGAAGAAGAAGAAACTGCCACGTGCCTGAATTTGATAGCTCACAATCTGATCTTAGATCTTGATTAGATCGAACAATATTTGCTCATAAAGTATCAACTGTTTCATTTATGGTTTCAGATATTTTATGAAGATATAGTATCAGAAGATAATCAAATCTTAACACAACCTGGAAAAATTTGATTAATCAACTACAAATATTAATGATGCTAACTCGAAGGTTCCAACCCAAAAGTAAGATCTCTATCATGCTCCCTAATGAACACTTCCCAAAAAGATATTTTTGTGGAAGATACAATCTACCTGAGAAAAATAGATGACGTGTCAAGTGAGTGAGCAATTTCATATTTTGTGAAAATGGTTTTGAAGAAAATCCATTCCAAGCGGACACGTGTCCCAATTCAAGCCCGAAAGAAAATTGATATTTATAAAGTCATGCAGCCACCACATGGTGTATTGTATGTATTTATGTGAGAGTGGTCTTCATCCTTCAGGTGCAAATCTATCTCCAAGCTAAAAGGAAGTAAGGGCCATAAACCAAAATGTTCAAAGGAAAAAATTGCTTCACAATTATAGTGACTCATAGGGGGCCTTCACTTATGGAGGCATGAACCTAGATCTTAGATAATTCTTGGAGTTTTAGGAAAGTGACATGTTGGGTCTCCTAATCTACATCAGTGGGCCAGATGAGGGTGCATAAAATCTCCCATGCTTGATCTAGATCAAGGACTTCTTTAAGAGAACCCCTCCCCACCTTGATGAAACAACTCTGATGTTGTAGTATAGTCAAGAAATGGGAATGATTTCAATATCGATCTCTTCGACAGTGTTTGATGGGCTTAGAGCTTGGAGTTCTATAGAGATCTACATTTTGAACTTGATTGCTCCCACAATCTGCTCAATTATTAACAGTCCTTCATCTATTGAGAAAAGGGTGCATAAACTGGATTGAAGTAGAACTTTGAACTTCTCCATGATCTCACTAACCTTATTATTCAACATTGCTTGGAAAGTGTTGATGTGTTTTTTAGAACTTCTCAAAATAGGTAATGCATAAGTGCATCACCTCTCTTGAAAGACAATTTCCTACAAGTAAATTGCAGAAAATTATCCCAAAGTTTTGGATGTCAAGTCATGACAGTGTTTGGAATACCTCAATAGTTTTCATGTGATTTTTTCGTAATCATAGGGCAGCCTTAAGTATGTTAAGTAGGAATGAAATCGGTTCTTTCAATGGACTTTATAAAATTCTAAAATGTTGTTCTATTGTTGCAAGTTTAGGATAGCAGTCTGAAACTCCACTTTTATCATTAGATTTGGCTTTACAATGATGTTTGAACTTTTCCTAAATTACTATTTTAAAGAAAGGTCAAAAGGGAGGGGAAGAGAGTAAGTTCCTAGACCTGAAACCACTGATGAATAGTGATAATGGACGATGCTACTGTGGACATCCTTCCTGAAACTGAGTTCCACTTAACAAAATCAGCTAATAATCTCATGAAACTAGTGTAATCTTCTAAGGTCTGTAGATTTTCAATCATTCATTCACCATGAAACATGAATAAAGGATGAAGTTTAAGTAAAACAATCAAAGTATGTTCAAACTAGCTTTACACTACTATTTATCATCAATAAACAACAAAAATCATGAACAAGGGCATCAACACATCATAATCCTTTAGCATCAATGAACAACATTAACTAATCCACTAAAAGCATGAAAAACACATAGAACAACAAAGTAAATCTAATCAAAATCTATTAACTATGAGAAGAATCATGAAACATGAAATGAAATCCAAGAATGCACGCAAAAATCAATGAATTTCTATTAGAATTTAAGCAAGATGTATTTACAACAACTCAACTCTCTCTTGAAAATGAGAGACACCCCCTATTTATAGTATCCAAAAAGAAAAATGAATGGCCAAGAGTTTTTTAGCTCCCAAAAATATAGGTTTGAACCACGAGAGGTTGCCAACCTCTCACAACATTTCAGGGTAATAGACAAGGCCAAATGAATTGAACCTTCTACTCTTCCAGTGCTGCCAGACCTAGGCGGGTGTACCTATGACAATGAAGTAGGCTTGACTTTTTTTTATTCCTTAGAGTAATTTACCCACAATGGAAAATGGAAGTGGATAAATGAGTTTTATTTTGGTATAAATTGTATAAGCAATATCAAGGCTAGAATCTAATATGTTCAGGTGTAAAATGAATGAAACTTAATAGTGAAATGGTAGAGACTAGTGCCTTATTGGGTGTGTGGAGTCAAATGAAAGATCTAAAATAAGTAATTTCTTTCTGGCAGATACTCTAATTGTTTGGCATATAAATTTGAGTTTATAACTTGTATAAACATGCAACACTATGACTACCAAGTTCTTCTTAATGATCCAAATGAGATTCCCTAATTACTATGATTGATCCAAAGGATTTAATCTTTCCTTGAAAGAACCAATTAATCCAACCATACAAATATAGTAAGTGTGCACTGATAAACTAAAAAATGTCCTTGACATATCAATTTAAATAATTAGAAAACATCAACCTTGGAGATAACTTCAACAATACTTTTAATTAACACACCAAACAATTGATACTAGAAAATACATCACCAAATCAAATGACTTTCATTGATATCTCCATAGTCTCAAAATTGTAACATATTGTGATCTACTAGATTTTCAATTAGCTATCTCCCTCTTTATCCGCCGTCAAAAATGGGTTTTTATACATCAGCAGCAAGAAGGGTTGTGTCCTTTCATAATCAAATTTCGAGCAATCAGTTTATTCAGGCTTCTACCACATTCATTAGATACCCGCTAAGACATCTTGTAGTCTCTCTGATGCTCTGAGTCCTCTTGACAGTCAATAGATCATATATCACCATGGTGTCATGCAGTTTGACCGATGTTCTAAGTCTCCCCGGCTGTTCTATCCCTTAAGTCTTAAGTATCATTGTGGCTCCCATCGATGAAAACTTGTCACTAAGACATTGTAAGTCGGGAAAACATTCCCTTGCTTACATCGTGTCTTGCCGAAATATTTCCTTTGGAATGTTTTTTGATCGCCAAGACTCAATTATTTTCCTACCAATGAAACAACACTCGGTATGACTCTCATATCTCTCTTCAATGAAGTCTGTCTCGCTGATAACCATTCTCTCCAACTATACCGCCAAGTCTTTTACCAATGAAATCCTGTCACTGTGACATAGGGGGTCAGAAAAACTCCCTGACTTCACCTCGATGACATCAACTAAATCCTTTGTTGATTTATTAGAAAAACTGGATGAATGTTGCAGGACGTTACTCTGATGGCCCAAGTCTCACTGACAGTCAATTTATGCTTCGATCAGTAAGACACAAATGAGCTCAATATGACTTATTCCGATGAACATTATCTTTCTGATAGGATCACATTGTCATTGAGATTGTGAACTACATCATGCTGATATGAATCCTCAACTAAAATATCATTGGTAAGACATTCCTGATCTCTTGCCGATAGACTACAAAAAGACATACATTAGTATAAAATGCTTTATGGATTAGTGAGACCTACATCATGTTACGCCGATATGGTTTATTCATTCAAATGCTCAGGGCCAAGTGAATTCTATAGGATCAAATGATAAAATATGGGAAAATATGGTATGAAGAGGGGATTCCTATGCTTATGGTTTGGGCTTCTTAGGAAACACATAAGTACAAGCAGCCATAAAATTTTCAAAAATTTACAATTCTAACAGTGGCTCTGTCTGGGGATGAATGATCATGAGATCATTGCAAGGATCTAGATCTCTAGATGAGCAGACAAAAATTTCAAGGTTATGGACTAGCGAGCAAGATGGAATTTATGGAAATGGAGATGAACATGATCCTATACTACTGTACATGGAAAGATTTATTTTGAATGAAGGAATGTCAGGATTTTCCATGTACTGGAAATTCATGTTCCTTTTATTTCCTAAACTATTGTGCATGGAATTTTTTTTTGAGAGGATTGCCAAGAGTTTCCCATGCACTAGCAACCCTTAATCCTCAACATTGTTTAGGAGAAAAATTTCTTCAAGAATTGCCTATGTACAAGCAAATCTTGTTCTTCAAAAGTCATTTTTTGTAAATAATATGAGTCTTCACCTCCTTTTCCAACAACAACAAAGGATCCCAGCCACAAAGATTCAAAATTTATGTGCTTTCCCTTCTCCTAACACCTTACATTCCACATTAGCACCAGATCATTTTCATCAAATTTTCTATCTTTTTCCCTTTTATCAAAAAAATACTTCATTTGTGCCTGCAACTTCACATTTTGGTTTTAAGCAACTCTTCTTATCTCATCAAGCTATGCCATCTACTCCATTCTTTCCTCCATTGGTTCTGGAATATCTATATCTTCTTGAAGGATAAATTTGTAAACTGGTAACAAATTTTGTAATGGCATCCTAGCTTGTGTTCCATATACCAATTCAAATGGGGACTTCCCAATCACCTTTTTCATAGTTATCCTATCAGCCCACACAACCATCTTCAATTTTGAATCCCAAGCCTTCTTATTCCCACCTAGCATTCTCCTTATGATTTTTAGAAGACTTTTGTTGTTGGACTCTGCCTAACCATTATCTTGGGGATGGTAAGGAGTTGCATAAGAAATAATGATACCATGTGTACTGCAAAAATATTTGAATTCATCATATCTGAAACACATCCCATTATCTGTAATCAATCTTAATGGTGTACGAAATCTGGTAATAATATTATCCATTAAAAAATTGATCACAACTTTATTGGTTGCTTGCTTGGTTGGAACTGCCTCTACTCATTTGGTGAAATAATCAGTAGCTACCAGTATCCATCTATTTCCTCCACTTTATTTCTCTTGTATCTCCCCAATAAAATCAATTCCCCACTGATGAAAAGGGGCTTCAACATGCAAAGGTCTAAGTGGTAAAGCTCCTTGATACTTCATTTTCCCTGAAAACTTCAGGCATGCTTCACATCTTCTTACGTATGAAAAAGAATCATTAAAGACTTTTGGCTAGTAATAACCTTCCCTGAAAATCTTATGTGCAGTTGTTTTTGCAAAATAATGGCCTCCACAGACCCCTTCATGCATCTCTCTTTAAACATTCTTGGCTTGTGACTCATCTAGACATAACAGCAACATCTTGTCCCTATTTTTCCAAAAAAAATCACATTCCATGAACACATATTTTGACACTTGTAGCTTTAGAGTTCTTCTTTGATTATCACTTAATCCTTCAGGGAACTTCATGTGTCTAAGGTAATACATGATACATGTATACCAAGGAGTATGCTCAATACTCGCAATTGCATTTTCTTCATCTTCTACATTGCAAATTTGATTTGCTTCAATATTTGTTTCTGCCATTAACTTGGCCAAGCCTTGACCTCTTACTAATTTGGTAATTTGTATTTCCATATCAAATTCTTGAATTTTATTAATACATTTGCATCTCTTTCCTATTACTTCTGACTATGTCAAGATATCTTTAACAACTGTATAAGGGACATAGGAAATCACCTTAGCTCCAACAAGATATGGTCTAAAAGCTTTTGTAGCTTTCACCAATGCAAATGCTTGTTTTTCCATTATATCGTATTTCAATTCTGACCCCTACAATGACTTGCTGAAAAAAGACACAGGCTTCTTGTGACCTTCTTCATTCTTCTACAACATAACAACAGCTATAGTGTGTTACGAAGCAAATGAAAATATTTGAAAGGGTTTTGAAAAATCTGGAGATTTAAGAATAGGGGCTTCTTTGATGGCCTTTTTTGATGGATATAAAAGCTTCTAGTGCTTCTGCAGTCCAATCTACTTTTTGTCCCTTCCTCAACATCTTTGATATGGGCTTAATAATTTCAGCAAAATTAGACACAAACCTCCTAACAAAGTTGATCTATCCAAAAAATAACTGGATAGCCTTGACAGTTTTAGGAATAGGGACTTTATCTATGGCCTCAACCCTCTTAGGATCTATTCTAATTCCCTCCTTTGACACAATATGTCCTAAGATTTTTCCCTCTGTGATTGCAAAGTGACATTTTTTAGGGTTCAGACTAATACCATATTCTAAATCTTTAATAAATATTTTTTCTAGATGTTCTACATGATCTTCAACCCTTTTTCAATAAGCAGTAAGGTCATCCTAATATACCACCATTATAGCATTAATAAAGTCTGCAAATGCTACATCCATAGCTCTTTGAAAGGTTGCTCCTACATTTGTGAGACCGAATGGCATTCTCACATAAACGTATGTTCCCCATGGGGTTGTAAAAGTTGTCTTGTACTACTCAGATTCTTTGACTTTGACCTGATTGTAACCAGAGAACCCATCCATCATAGATAACAACTCACACCCTATTACTTTATGTAGTACAACTTCCAAATTAGGTAGAGGGTAATTATCCTTGAGGGATGCCACATTTAGATTGCTGAAGTCCACACATAATTTGATATCCCTGTTCTTCTTCCTCACAGGAACTAGGTTTAAAACCCATGTTGAATGCCTGATTGGTTTGATGATACCCCCATCTCTAAGCTTTGCCAATTCCTCTTGAACTTTTGGTTCTAGTGTTGGGTTAATAGGTCTTTGCCTCTGCCTAAATGGCTTTACATCTGGTTTCAATAGGATTTCATGTTGAAACAAATCTTCCCTGTATGCTTTAAGATCTTCATAAGACCATGCAAACACATGTTTATATTTTCTCAATAATGCAATCAACATTCTTTGAATTGTCGGGCTTATTTTCCTCCCAATGTACACCTTTCTTGGTGCCAGCTCAGTCCCTAAATTGACCTCTTCAATAGCCTCCCTCTTTACTGGTGTTTGCTTCATAAGGGACTGATCACTTCCATCATATACCCTCTCCAATGCTACTAGCCCTTTGGGAAGCTTATTAGTTCTAAGCTGTAAGACCTTCTTGAATATTGTCTACTTTCCATCTGTTTCTTCTGCAAAAGCATTGAAATTGATTTCTTGAGCTTTATATTGATCTATACAGTGAATAAATTTTAGAAGGTCAGTGCCAATTAAAAACCTGCCAACTATATATATTATCAGGCATAATGGGTCTTGTTTTGAACTCAATTTGTGACACTTCAGCTAGTGTAATATCATCTCTTCTTAGCGCTACATTGGCTAAAAAGTCTGCCATTATGTTTTTCGACCTATCAATCCACTCAATGGAGAAAGCATCAAATAACTCAATTGTGTCCCATACAACATTCCTGTATTGCTTCAACCTCTTGTGTTTTGCTGCATATTTTGATTTAACTTGAGAAACAACTAGTTCAAAATCCCCTAAAATAGCTAGCAACTTGATTTTATGTCTTACAACCATATTCAAACCTATTAATAAAGCTTCATATTCTGCTATGTTTTTTGTACATTCAAATGCCAACAAAAATGAATATTTAAATGTAACTCATTCA
Source organism: Sequoia sempervirens (assembly GCA_007258455.2). Classification (NCBI taxonomy): domain Eukaryota; kingdom Viridiplantae; phylum Streptophyta; class Pinopsida; order Cupressales; family Cupressaceae; genus Sequoia; species Sequoia sempervirens. The sequence continues at coordinate 27,862 of VDFB02332469.1, forward strand.
AGTGAAACAAATATTATTCCTGCTCCATTACCTTCTTGGCTACATGCTCCATCAAAGTACATTTTCCACACGCCATCACAATTTTTTGCAACATGCTTATCAATTGGATCATCATTGACTAATTATGGCTGGGCTGGTTCTATCCTTTAAAATTCCCAAGATCCACATCACAAAAACAATTTACTTGGTCTTGAGGTACATAATCTACAATTTGGTTCATCCTTGGCTCCCTGTACAACTTAACTACCTGACCATTCACTGGAATTGTTGCATAAGAAAAATCAAATTTGACATTTCCCCTCACCACTGATGTCCACTGTCTTGATAGAAGCATCCCAAACTGAGGAGGGGTATCAATTATAGGTATATCTATATTGTAAGCCACTTGAGGATAAGCACCTAGTTTGACTTCAACATCTTTCATAACACCCACTACTAGAACATGCCTGCTATCCATTGCATAGCACTTCCCTTCATTAGTATCCACCCACATGCCAAGCTATTTCATAACTCCAACTGGCATAATATTGATAGTGGCACCAGAGTCTATCATGCAATTCCTTAACAGTTTGTTGTTTATAAGTAACATGGTGAAAAATGGATCAACTTGTGGGGAATTTACCAATACATCATTTAGACACACTTCTGGGACAATCACCTTCTCTTGCTTATTAACTATTTTAGTGGCCATATGATTTTCAAAACTTGTACTTTTCTCGTTTCCACTTGATATCAATTGAATTGCACTATCCCTATACTCCTTCATTCTCATCATCTCGAGCAGTGGGATAGACATTTTTACTTGAGATAATGCCTGAGAGAAATCAAAAGAAGAACCCTCTGCCTTAATTATTTTCTTTTTCTCTAATGTTTCTCCTTTGTTTTCTTCCTTCTGGATAGGCTTCTACTTTTCTTTGTATAACTCTTTATCCTTTTGAACAAAATTTTGTTCATTCTTATCATGTTTCTTATTTTTTGTTTTCTTCAAAACTCCTGGTGTTACTTCTTTATCTTTCATAAATATTCCCTTGGGAACACTTTCATTTTCATTCACTGTCCTATTTCTTAACCAATACTTGATCATTTCTTTTTCAATTGTAGCAATGGTTAACCTCTTTATTTCCTCATCATTGGGTCTCCTTATATTACATTGAGCAAGCACCTCAGTAGAGTGATGTTCTACAATATTTTCTTCAGAATCAGAAAAAACTTGTTGTTCAACCATGTGGACATTGCACCTTTGATTTGAAACATCATACTCACAACCTTCATCTTCTGAAGATGAATATCTCTCCTCAAGAGGGTGAAAAGTATTTGAGGTCAAATATAGTGTGTGATCCTCTCCATTGTTACCTGGTAACATTCCTTCTTCCTAAATTTCTTGGGCTACAACACAATGGTCTAGGGAATGTGGTTCATCACAACCTTCACACCAAAGATTATTATTGACCATATATGCTCTCTTCTTCCTTAATGGATTAGGTGTTTCTTTATTCCTAGGTTTATCTATTACAAGTTTTCTATCCTTCCAATTTGTATTGTAACGCATGGCATGTAACCCAAGCCTCTCATTTATGTGCATGTTCTCCTATTTATACTGATAATTATTGACTTGCTGAGGAACCCTAGGATTATCTCTCTTACTGACCATCCCAACAACTTTCCTATTGTTTTCAATAGTTAGTACTATCTTTTGGGCTTCAGCTAAATCTCTTGGAAACCTATTTCTTAGTTCATACCCTATTTTTGGATCGAATGCATTCAAATAAATACTCAATGTTGTAAAGTCTAGCAACTTTGACCCAGGTGGTATCTTATTTTGCAATTTTTTGAATCTCCGGTTAAAATCATAAATTGAATCATTTTAATTTTTCTGAATCCATACTAATTCATGAAAATTAGCATCTGATGCACATAAGTTTCCATACTATTCGAGAAATTGATCCTGAAATTCTTGGATAGAATCAACAGAAGCTGTTGGCGGGCTACTGAACCAATCCCCAGCTTCTTCGGTGAGTGACATCATGAACAACCTCATATGTAAATATTCATATGGTATATCCAAATCTTGGAAAAAAGCATTAAAATTCCTCAAATGATCTTCAACAGTAATTGCACTACTTCCTGTAAACTTAGGAACAAGACTTCTCCAACTGCTATCCATAGGGTAAGGATATAATTGAAACCTTGTCAAATCAAACTATCTAATCATTGAAGTATAATGTTGAGGGGGAGGGTAATGCAAGTGTTGATTATGGTACACTGGATTATTGTATTGTGTATGAAGATATGGTACATATTGTTGACCATGAGGTGGTTGGGAATTTGTATGTTGTGATACGGTATACGGTGGATGGTTTGGCTGCATGTATTGATTTCCTATCTGACTATGAGGAGCCTTTGGTTGATATGAATGCCCTGCATAATTTTTTCCTTGCTTATGAGGCAGTACATACTTTGAAAGACTAGTTGTCTGAGCCTTAATTTGGGCTTCCTACAATTTCATGTCTTGGAGTTCCTTTATCTTTTGAAGCCTCTGTTGTTCCAATTCTACTTTTTCTCTTTCTACTTCTCGTCTCTAAAACTCCAACTGCATGTCTAATTCTTTGCTAGTCAAGAACTCAAAATTTTCTTGAGGGGTTACATTATCAATGGGTTCATTTTGATTACCCTCCATTCTTTGATCATTTTCCTATTGATACTTGACTTTTTCAGCCTCAAGTTTAGCCTCAAATTCCACCTGTTTCTAAGTTTTATAAAAAGGATTTCTTTTTTCTTTAGGGGTACAAGGTTCTCCACTTGAACTATCTCTCCATGTATCATAATGGTCATATGTCTCACAATGTGGTCTTGATGCTTTGTCTTTGTTTGTTATGCACATGCCATCAGCTATCTTCTTATCCTTATCATCCTTATGTAGCCCCTTAGTGCTACCACTAGGACCTCCTTTGTATTGGGATCTTCTACCATTCATGTTGAATTGATGCAATTTTCTTGTCAGAGTAGCCACTCACTTTGTTAAAAGTGAGAAAAAATGAAATTATTCTTAATTTTATCCCCAACGGAATCACTTTTTCTAAAACTTCTCAAATTATAAATCTTTCTTCAATGACTCTATATGATGGTCTTCAGCCGGATATTCTGAAATAATCCCCAGCAGAGTCTCCAATTTGTTAGCTCTCAAAAATGCAAGTTTGAACCACAAGAGGTTTCCAAGCTCTCATAATGTTTTAGGGTAACAGACAAGGCCAAATGAATTGAATTTTCTACTCTTCAAGTGCTGCCAGACCTAGGTGGTGTACCTATGACAATGAAGTAGGCTTGACTTTTATTTATTCCTTAGAGTAATTTACCCACAATGGCAAATGGAAGTGGATAAATGAGTTTTATTTTGGTATAAATTGTATAAGCAATATCAAGGCTAGAATCTAATATGTTCATGTGTAAAATGAATGAAACTTAATAGTGAAATGGTAGAGACTAGTTCCTTATTGGGTGTGTGGAGTCAAATGAAAGATCTGAAATAAGTAATTTCTTTCTGGCAAATACTCTAATTGTTTGGCATATAAATTTGAGTTTATAACTTGTATAAACATGCAAGACTATGACTACCAAGTTCTTCTTAATGATCCAAATGAGATTCCCTAATTACTATGATTGATCAAAAGGATTTAATCTTTCCTTGAAAGAATCAATTAATCCAAACATACAGATACAACAAGTGTGCACTAATAAACTAGAAAATGTCCCTGACATATCAGTTTAAATAATTAGAAAACATCAACCTTGGAGAAAACTTCAACAATACTTTTAATTAACACAACAAACAATTGATACCAAAAAATACATCACCAAATCGAATGACTTTCATTGATATCTCCATAGTTTCATACATGCATCATAGTCTCAAAATTGTAACATATTGTGATCTACTGTATTTTCAATTAGCTATCTCCCTCTTTATCCACTGTCAAAAATGGGTTTCTATACATCAACAGCACAAAGGGTCATGTCCTTTCATATTCAAATCTAGGGCAATCAGTTTATTCAGGCTTCTACCATGTTCATTAGATACCTACTAAGACATCATGTAGTCTCTCCAACGCTCTGAGTCCTCCCGATAGTCAATAGATCATATATCGCCATGGTGTCATGCAGTTTGACTAATGTTTTGAGTCTCCCCGACTGTTCTATCCCTTAAGTCTTAAGTATCGTTGTGACTCCCACTAATGCAAACCTATCGCTGAGACATTGGAAGTCAGGAAAATGTTCCTCCGCTTACATCGTGACTTGCTGAAATATTTCCTTTGGTCTATTTTTTGATGTCGAGACTCGATGATTTTCCTACCGATGAAACAACACTTGGTATGACTCATATCTCTCTCTAATGAAGTCTGTCTCACTGATAACCATTCTCTCCAAATATACCACCAAATCTTTTACCAATGAAATCATGTCGCTGTGAAATAGGGGGTCAGAAAGACTCCCTGACTTCACCCTAATGAAATCAATTGAATCCTTCTTTGCTTTATCAAAAAAATTGGATGAATTTTGCAGGACGTTACTCTGATGGCCCAAGTCTTGCTGATATTCAATTTATGCTTTGATTGGTAAGACACACATGAGCTCAATATGACTTATTTCGATGAACATTATCTTGCCGATAGGATCGCATTGTCGCTGAGACTACGAACTGCATCATGTCGATCTGAATCCTCAACTGAAATCTCATCGGTAAGACATTCTTGATCTCTTGTTGATAGACTGCAAAAGGACATGCGTTAGTATAAAATGCTTTATGGATCGGTGAGATCTGCATCATGTTATGTCGATATGGTTTCTACATTCAAATGCTCAGGGCCAAGTGAATTCTATAGGACCAAATGATAAAATATGGGAAAATATGTTATGAAGAGGGGATTCCTATGCTTATGGTATGGGCTTCTTAGGAAACACATAAGTACAGACAACCATAAAATTTTCAAAAATTTACAGTTCTAACAGAGTTAATCTCATTATGTGGCCAAGATTCACTACAAATTAGGGTTTCACCTACCCCTTAATATTTTACAATTTTAAATACATCTTTGTCTTTAGCCTATTTTGTCTTCTAGTGCTTGACACTGTAGCACTTTTGTCCTTAGCTGATTTCCCTTTGTTGCAGCTATACTATGAGGAACTCATCATCAATAACTGAATTTCCTTCACTCTTCTTTACCATGGCATATCCCACAAACTCATCGATCAACTCTTGAAGCTTACCCCACTCCATTATGTCATATTGGAGCACCTGGAAGTTCAACTTTATGGATCTACTAGTAATCAAGTAACAATCCTTGTTGCATTTTGGCATATTTTTGATTACTTGCTCTGATTGGGCGAAGGCTTGAGCAAAAAAATCCATAAAATCGAGTGTGAGTGCATCGGTGGCCGCATTCTCCATCTTCTTATGAAAATACAGCCTTATATTTTCAAGATCCAACATGACAATGGGCATATCATAGTCCGTCATGAGCTTTAGATATTCCTCACAAGTTGTTTGAAGTTCTTTGGCCCAATCTATGTTGAGCTCCACTTCATGGAGTAGCCATTCCAATATTTCTTTCCCATGGTCAAGGCCCAATTTCCATGTCTCAACGAGCCAATGATCATCCTTCACCAGTGCCAGCTCCTTTTCCCAGGTTCTCTCAAGAATCTTGAGGATGGCCTCAAGTTTAGGGTATGTGATTCTATACAGCTCTAGGAAGTCAATGTATAATTTCCTTGTGCCTTGAAGCTGCTTTTGCACCTCTCGAAACTTATTCACTATCTGGGAAACATGGAGGATACCCATATCTCCATTGTAGACCACCTATCAAAACCAATCTTTGGTGTCCTTTGTCCAATTCTTCCTCCTTTCAAGCTTGTTGATATGATCCTTGGACAATAGTAGTGGTAGAGTTGACAATGTGGTAGGGACTTCTTCGATAGAGGACCATTGTTGTATGTAGACGGTAAGTTCTACTACCTGCACTTTTAACTCCTCAGAGGATTTTTCCTTATTCATCTGATGAACAATAGTAGCAACGGATCCCTATAGATGATCATTTTTTTGCTCCCTTGTGGCTATTCCTAGGTCAATGGTGGAGATATTGTAGCTGACTCCCTCTCCTTCCACCACTAGAGTAGCTACTTGTACGGTCCTTGATCCCAAGGCATCCATCATGATATGGGATATGACTCTTGGATTTTTCTCCTTCTTTTTCCCTATTTGTGCTCATGCTAGCATAGCTTCTAACCTCTCTTTAGGATCCATAAGGATAGGGGCCTTCTATAGTTGCTTCTGTAGTCATTCGGTCATTTAGGATCCTTCTTTTGGTGATTCATGATCACCTTCCTCTCTTTGGATGTGTTGTGTTTCTCTTTCTTGGTGGCTTGGAGCCTCTTTCTTTGTCTTCTCTTCCTCTTCTTCATCTAATCTTGAATGAATATAGCCTTTCATGTTAGGGTTAGAAAAGGCATACATCTAACAATTAAATGTAGATTTAATTAATAAATAGAGAAACTAAAACACACATAGAATAAATTATAACACAAAGAATTTAACGTGGTTCGCCCAATCCGGGCTACATCCACCAAACTGTAGCCATCGAATGATTTTATTATCCATTGGAAAAACCTATTACAATCTTGTGAATAATCATATTTTTCATCTCATACTATAACCCCCATCTGAACCCCTTTTTAACAAGCTTAAAAGCTTCCATATTAGGGTTCTACAATCTAGGGTGTATAGTATAGCATGATCAATCGCCACATACCAACAATCTCCCACTTGGAGACTGATCCTGGATGACACTATTGCACTTACAACTCCCACTGGAAATAAGTACCTTGGACCCTATTGCTTTGTTATACTTGAATTTAAACTTGAAGGCCAACTGAAGCTGAAGAGGAGCTCAACTTCTCCTTTGTCACCACCTTCATAAACATATTTGTTGGATTAGAATCTATATGTATCTTGTCCAGTTTTACCTTTCCATCCTCCAACACCGACTGAATGAAATGATATCTCAACTTATGTGTTTTTTTTTAGAATGCAAGGAAGAATTCTTTGCAAGATGTATAGCACTCTGGCTATCTATAAACAAGTAATTTCCAGCTTTTTGTTTTCCCAACTCATCCATGAAAAGTTGCAGCCATATCATTTCCTTTGTCGCCTTTGTTGTAGCAACATACTCTACCTTTGTGGTGGATAAAGAAACCACCTTTTGCAATCGAGAAATCCAACTCACTGCTGTCCCACCAACTGTAAATACATAACCTGTGGTACTCCACCTAGTATCTATATCCCCTACCAAATCTGAGTCAACATAGCCTTTTAAATAAGTATTAGAGCCCCCAAAACATAAACATTTATTGGATGTACCTCTAAAGTACTTGAGAATCCATTTTACCGCATTCCAATGCTCAATGTTGGGATGACTCAAATACCTGCTAACAACTCCTATGACATGTGCAATATCCAGTCTCATGCATACCATGGCATACATTAAACTACCTATAGTTGAAGCATATGGTACCTTGGACATTTTTTCTTCCTCCTCTTCTGTCTTTGGACACATATCCTTAGTCAATTTAACATGACTAGGAAAAGGTGTGCCGACAACTTTTGCATTCTCCATATGAAATCTCTTCAACACCTTTTCAACATAATTAGTCTAAGATAAAAAAAATGTTATGTTTTTCCTATCTCTACAAATTCTCATACCAAAGATTTTTTAGTTGCCCCCAAATCATTCATAGCAAAAGATTTTGCTAACTGTCATTTTAGCTCACTTATGTGATCCATGTTAGACCCTGCTACAAGCATGTCATCAACATATAAACATAAAATAATGTAGTTGTAATTATCCAACCTCTTAAAATAAACACAATGGTCAGAATTACACCTGCTTTAGCCTTGCTCAACCATAAAACTATCAAATTTCAAGTACCATTGTCGAGGTGCTTGCTTCAAGCCATATAAACTTTTCTTCAATCTACACACTAGTTTCTCCTTACCTTTGACCTCAAATACTTGTGGCTATTCCATATATATTTCCTCTTCCAAATCACCATGGAGAAAGGTTGTTTTAACATCAAGCTATTCTAAATGTAAATCTTTAGTAGTCACATTACTTTAAAAAATATGAATAGAAGTCATTTTAACAATTGGAGAAAAAATCTCATCAAAATCAATACCCTTTTTCTATGCAAATCCCTTTACAACTAATCTGGCTTTAAATCTATTCTTACCTCCATCCTTATCTTTCAACCTATAAACCCATTTGTTTGGTAAAACCTTTTTACCTGCAGGCAACTTGCATAATTCTGAAGTCTAATTTTTTAGCAAGGAGTCCATTTCTTCTTCCATTCCATGCACCCATTGAACCTTGGTATCCACCTGCATAGCTTCATCATCATATTCTAGTTCACCAAAATTAATTAATAAAATAGTATACAAAGAGGGAGAGAATATTTTTGGAGGTCTACTTATCTTTGAATATTTTCTAACATTCACAGGAGTTTGTTGTTGTTGTTGTTGTGGAGTATGAGGAACCACTAAAACATAATTGTTTGGAATATCATCCAACACCGCATAATCATTTTCTTTCTTCTCATACTGCAACAACAGATCTTTGTACAACACTTTCTCATTGAATATGACATCCTTGCTTCTCACGATTTTTTTATTTTCAAAATCCAAAAGCCTATAACCAAATTCATCAATTCCATATCCAACAAATATATATTTCTTTGATTTTGCATCAAGCTTGGTTCTATTTTCAGAATCTACATGTGCAAATGCTTCACAACCAAAGGTTTTGAGAAACGAATAACTCACCTTCTTACCTTTCCATGCTTCCTTTGGAATACCACAACCCAAAGGATTAGAGGGACCTTTATTAATTAAATAAACAATAGTGTTTACAGTCTAAGCCCACATTTTTAAAGGCATCCCAGCATGTAATCTCATAGTTCGTGCGCACTCCATTATTGTTCTATTTATGTGCTCAACCACTCCATTTTCATGTGGAGTCCTTGGAACCATTTTCTACCTACAAATACCATTAGAGGAACAATAATCTTCAAACTCTTTTTTGCAATACTCACTACCATTATCAGATCTAGGACATTTTAGCTTTTTACCCATCTCATTCTCAACCAAGCTTCTCCATTTTTTAAAAGTTTCAAATACATCATATTTCTTCCTAAGGAAATAAATCCACACCTTCCTAGTTGCATCATCAATGAATGTAACATATCTTGCGAAACCACGAGAGGAAGATACAGGCTGGTCCCATACATCTATGCACAAGCTCTAATTTCTCATCTTTCTTTTGCTTCCCATCCTTGAGAAAACTTACTCTCTTTTGTTTCCATACACACAACTTTCACAGAAATCCATATTAACACATTTTAGACCTGGTAAAACATTATTTGAATGAAGTACTTTCATAACTTTTGCACTCATATGCCCAAGTCACAGCTATTCCCTGATTGCTGATTGAGTCCATATGGCTGGCGTATGATCTTCTACGGTGAACTACAACCAGCATTTCTTGAACGATGACCTTTTTTGTAACAATTAAAGTAGAAGGAACATTATGACGTAATACAAAGATATAAGGCACCTAATTTCACAACTTTTCCTACCACTAAGGCACCCTTTGTGATCTTCTAATTTTTATCACTAAATGTAACAACACAACCTTCATCATCTAGTTGCCTTGCTGAAATTAAATTTCTACTTAACTTTGGAGCATGCCTTACCTCATGTAGTAGCCAATGATTCCCATTCTGCAACTTACTCTTGATTCTTCCCTTTCCAACAATCTGATAGGGTTCGTTATCTTCTAAATAAACCAGCCCAAAATCCCCTTGGACATAATCAAGAAAATAATTTTTTTGGGGGGTAGCATGAAATGAAGCCCTTGAATCTAACACCCAAGAATCATCAGCATTATCAAGGGAAAGAATCAAAGCATCCTCATCAAATTTATTACTTACCACATTTTCCTCTTTACTTCCTTCATTTTTGTCTCCTTTTTTTTTCTGAGACTAGCAATCTTTCTTTAAATGACCCAACTTACCACAGTACCAACAATCCCTCTTGTCTCTAGATTGGGACCTTTTGTCCTTTGATTTTCCTCGTGACTTCCCATGATTTCCAAAATTGTTTCCTCTCTCCTTTGTTACCTTTGCTTTCACAAACACTTCTGATGTGTTCCACGATCTTTTTGCTCACGAATTTCCCTGCGCTCAAAATAACCTATAGCATCATTGAATTTCAATAGCCGAGACTTCAGAAACAAAATTGCTAACAGCCATTACCAAGCTATTCTAGCTTTCAGGCAAAGAACACAGAATCAAAAGAGCCCTAACTTCTTCATCAAAGTTTACTTTTACAGAAGTTAATTGACTAGTGACCATATTAAGCTCATTTAAATGGTCGATGTGACCCTTCTACCATTTCATATTAAATAAACACTTCATAAGAAATACATTATTTGAATCGGAAGGATTTTCATATAACTTCACTAGGGTTTCCATCAACTCTTGAGTTGTCTTTGTTGTTGTAATATTGAACACCACCGATTGTGCCAGGCATAAATGAACACTGCCAAGAGCCTTTCTATCCAAAATATCCCATTCCTCATCAAACATTACTGAGGGTTTCTTTGTTTTCCCTTCCAATGGCCACCATAAATCATTCTGATAGAGATAGTCCTCCATTTTCATCTTCCATAACTGATAGTTCTTCCCATTAAACTTCTCAACCTTCTTACCCTCATCTTCCATTATTGCCACTCAATCGTGAGACTCCCACTCAACTGTGAGACCTTCCTACAGATAATAATCTAAACACAACCTACTCTGATACCACTTGTTAGGGTTAAAAAAGGAAGATATCAAACAATTAAATGTAGATTTAATTAATAAACAAAGAAACTAAAACACACAGAATAAATTATAACACAAAGAATTTAACGTGGTTCACCCAATCCAGGCTACATCCACCAAACCACAACCATAAACAAGGGGTGGCAGAGGTCCTACTTAGTAGACCCATAGGAACTCGATGAAGGAGCTGAGGATTGTGAAGCATGAACAACAACAAGATCTCATAGGTGCGAAGGCGGTGGTAGTGGAGAGCTCTGACAGGTTTCCAGAAAGTAGGTCGGTGAAAATGACCCATCAAAATGACTATTTATAGAATTTTAGGCATTAAATGCTTTCCATAAGTGAAAGTACAAAGGTAGTCGAAGTCAGTGGGAATGAAGTTCAAAAGAACCAGCAGCGGGAATGGCGGGGTTCATAGGGTAGATGACACCTAGGCATTTTCCATTTGGCTGGTCAATGAAAGGAGTGACAACAGAGGCAGTAGATCCCATAGGGTGGGAAGATGTGCCAACTTAGCCATCACAGGGACAACAAAGAGAAGACGAAGTTCCGCATAGGGTGGCATGTAGGGCATGAAGGATGGTAGTTTTGAAGTTTGAAGGAAAACTGCCAAAGGAACTCTGCAAAGGCCAAAGACTTGAAAATTTTGAGGGCGGTGAAACTTGGCAAACTTAAGATGATACCTCTACGACACCTTGACCACTTAGGACCAAAAATAGGGGGCACGTAAAATGAGGCAAAGGAAAAAGTGACCTAGAAAAGTGAAAAGAGAGGGTCCCCGTTCTAAACAAGGCATGTGTGTTATAGACACAACAAATGGCGACTCTACTAGGGGAAGGCCCATGAAAATTATTAGGATAAAGACTCATTTTGAACCCAAAATATCTTGTTTCATAGACCAGGGGTTGGTTTCCATAGTAAACTAAGGAGCTTAAAGGAGAATGAGATCCCTAGCTGAATCAAACCACAAACATATTTGAAGTGTGTGTGTATGGTGAATTCATTCCTCTTCCTCAAAAACTGTAAAAAATGGCCATTAATTAGGCCAAGCAAGCTACATAAACTATCCAAATCCAAAATTAACTTGGACATTGCCCTACTACCATTCAATAATCCATAGCCCTGATGGAGTTGTCGATGTGACCATGAACATTGCTCTGCTTCTAGCCAAGCATCCATAGCCCTAACAGAGTTGTTTATACACCCACACAATTGCCTTATTTGCATTTATTCTTTACTTTTCCTTTCTTTTTAGATATTTTATTTTAAGTGATTCTTTCTTTTTCTCAATTGTGTAAGCATCAAATCTTACTATGGGTTTGGAGTCATAGTGGTCACTGGAGCAGACCTAGAATCTTTCATTTGCTGGGTTGTCATAATAGCCACCATACAATTCTTTAGAAAAAATTTAGTGTGTGTTGTATGACCAGAGATGAGTGTGAAAGGATTCAACCAAGGGTCATGTTCTAGGTCAAGTGTAAGTTCAAACAAGCAAACCACCTCATAAAATAAATTAGATATCGATAGTTGGGAGTGAATATTTATCCAAAAAACCCAAGAGGAAGCAACAAAGTGAACCATTCGTCAGACCAAGCATGACCACTACGTCAAAAACAAAGGAACACTCTTAGCAAAACAAGATGGTTGGGAGACAAGCAAAATAGATGCAAAGCGAAATAGCATTGCAACAAAGTAAGGAAACCTAAGCTAACCCATATACAAGTGTTTACAAATAAACCAACTCGAAAGAGCTCAGGCAAGGAAATAATTCTTGAGGTGCTGCCTATTGACAGGAAGTGAGATGTCTTCACCAATTAGTGTCTTGAGGTAGAAAGCATTATCTCCTAGGATTTCTGAAATCTGAAAGAGGCCAAGTGAGAGCTTGTTGAATTTGTCATGTCCCCCTTTCTTTTCATGGGCCTTGTCCTAGCAAAGGACCAAATCAACAATTCTAAAGGCCTTTACTTTGGCTCAATGATCAAACCATCTTTTGACCATGCCCTAATGTTTGGAAAAAATTTCAATGGATTTGTCACAGAATTCTTCTAGATGTAATAGCTTAGCTAAACAAGCTTCTCAACGATCCCCTTCTTCATAGAAGGTGTTGATAAATTGAAGGGTGGGGATTCTTAAGTGCATGGGGAAAATAGGCTCTAGGCCATAAACGAGGTGGAACAGGGAATCACCCAGGGAGGCCTTGTGGTGCGTACGATCTTCCCAAAGGGAAAAACAAAGTTGTGCCAATCCTTAGGGTTCTTATCAAGTAGTTTCTTGATCACAGTGATTAGGTTCATGTTTGTAGATTTAGTGAGGCCATTACCTTGAGGATAGTAATTGGATGAGAATTTAAGGGAATTCCATAATCAAAGGCCAAAGTAGCAAAATTGAGCAAGGAGAAGGCAGGGACATTATCACAAACATGGGCATATGGGTAACTAAAATAATTCAGAATAAAACTTTCAAGAAAATTAGTAACTACCTCAGTGGTACATTTGCTACATGCAATTGCTTATGTCCATCTAGTACAATAATTAGTAGTGGTAAGAATGTACTTGTGACCCATAGAGGATGGTGGGATTATTGGACTGATGAAGTCGAGAACTCAGTGCATGAATGACTTTACCTTAAGGACTGGTTGTAGTGGGACAACATCATTCCATTCTCTAGTTGTGGTAGTTTGGCATATGTGGCACATCTGAACATGGCTATGTGTGTCCATGACTATGGTCGGCCAATAGTACCTGGCCCACAAAATTTGATGAGTGGTTGATGGGCCAAATCCATGACTAGTGCGAAGTTTATCATGAAATTCTTCCAATACTCAAGCTGCTTCCCCTTTCCAAGGCATTTGAGGTAGACACCTTCATGATTCTTCTTGTACAATACAGATCCCCGAAGCATATAGTTGTTTCTCTTCACTCAGAGAGCATGTTTCTAAACTCCCTGTAGGTGAGGTAGACACTTGTTATGTAGTAGGTAGTAAATGATGTTGTCATACCACTCTCCAGGGGAGGCATCTTCAAGTTGGTACTACTGGATAGTAAGCTCAAGTCCTGCCTCAACTAGCGGTTCAACTATCATTTGGCTAAGGGTTTGTCCTCTCACTAACTTTATGGGATGAATCTCCATGTCATATTCCTATAGTAGGGTGACCCATTTTTCTCTTCTTTCACCTAATTCACTCTGCATTAGCAACATCTTCACTATCGGGCTAGGCACTATAGAAAACACCTTGTTCTACAGAATGTAGTGCTTGAACTTCTTGAATCCTCTAACTAGGGCATACACTTGCTTCTCCACATTGTGGTACCTCAGCTCAACATCTTTCAATGAAGAACTCATGAAATCAGTTGGGTGTTCACTCCCTTCATCATCCTTTTGAGTCAATATGCTAGCATAAGAATGGTCTAAAGCAAATGAGTAGATATAGAATGGCTTCAAATAATCTGGGGTGACCAACATGGGTGCCTCAGCAATTTCTTTCTTGATTTCCTCAAAGGCTTGCTTTGCATTTGGCATCCACTCAACTTTGGAATCCTATTTGAGTATGGCATTGAGTGGCTTGACCATTTCAGTGAAGCTAGTGATGAATTTTTTGAAAAAAAATTATTTTTCCAAAGAAATATTTTAGCTCTTTCTTGCTGCCTGGCAGCTAAATTATCAGTAGGGACTGAATTCACTTGGGATCTATTTAGATTCCTCTTTCTAAAATAACGTGCCTAAGTAGCTTGTCTTCTATAACTCTGAAGATGCATTTCTTTGGATTAAGGGAAATTCCAAATTCCCTACATTTTTGGAAAACTTTACATAGATTAGTAACATGATCTTCCCTCTTCTTGGAAAACACCGTGAGATCATCCATATAGATGATAATACACTTGTCGATCAGATCTTTGGAGGCTATGTCCATTGCATGCTATAAAGTGGTGTCGGTGTTGATGAGTCCAAATGGCATTTTTCTATATGCAAAGTTTCCCCACTTGGTGGTGAAATATGTCTTTAGCCTATCCTCATATTGCACCATTACCTGGTTATACCCAAAGTATCCATCCAAGAAGGAAATCATTTGGGATCCATTGATGATCTAGAGTACTTCATCCAATGAAGGCATGAGATAATTGTCCTTCTACGAGGATCTATTCAAGTTACAAAAATCTATAGATAACTTGATTTCTCCATTCTTTTTCCTAACTGGAACCAAGTTAGCCACTCATGTGGAGTGCCTTACTAGAAATATGATTTTGGCTGACAACAATTTTTTCACTTCCTTGTAGATAATGGGTTCCAACAAAGCATTGATGGGGTGATGTCATTTTCAAAATGGTCTTACACACTACTTGAGAGGAATGGCATGTGTGGTGATGGAGGTGTCATATGTCTTCAAATCCTCATAACTCCAAGAAACTACATCATGATACTTCCATAGAGCATCAATGATTCCTTTATTTTCCTCTAGCATGCAAACTTTTCCGATCAATACATTTTTAACCTCCTCAGTTGTCCCGAGGTTGTGAGTGTCACATTGGTTGTTGATGGAGTTTGTCTTTGTTTGTTGATCCTGATCTTTGATCTGATCTAGGTTGAATATCTACTCAAGTTTGACCATGCCTCTAGGAATAGTGTTTTTTTTAGGTTGATGACCCCTTCTATATCTATTTTAGCTTCTTCAAGGTCAACTTTGTTAATGATATGAGTTGAAAACACATTATAACTAGTGATGAATTCTAGGATGTTCTTGTCATCATTGAACATTTGGAAATTGGTGACGTTGTTAGGCACAAATGAGGTGGAGGTAAGCTCAACAATAATTTTTTTGAGGCCAAACTGTGGCAATGGTTGAAGGGTGTTGGCTGCTTGGGCCAAGGCATCAATAATATGATTTTGGGAGTGAGGGATCACCTAAATATTGAAGTTGTCCAAACTTTCTAATAGGTCCAAAACTCTATGCCTATAATTTTCTAGTCTTCTGTCATGACAGGAATACAATTTCTTGACTTGTTTAACTACTAACTTTGAGTCACCAAAGACTTGTAACATATTGACATTCTTCTTTAGAGCCATTGGAATACCATGGATGAGTGCCTTGTATTTTGATACGTTATTTGTGCAATAGAATTGGAATCTATGAGCAGTGAAGTAGGTCTTACCCATAGGGCTGATGAGTTTGAATCCAACTCCTGCTCCTTGCTTAGACTTGGATCCATCAAAGCATAGCATCCAAAACATGGAGGGTGCTTTAATTCTCAGTCTTGTCAAGAATTCATTTTTCTTTGGCTTCCCACTTGCATCCGTAGTTTTTTGGGTGGACGTGTGCTCTACATTGTTGGTTTCAAGCTGACTTGTTGGTGACTCCTCTTTAGGCGTAGCTTGTCTGCTAAGGTGAGTAATTGTTGTTTGACAAAGAAAACATTCAAATTATGAGTGGGCAGTGTTGTGAACTCTGCACCAACTAGGTAGCAGGAGTTCTTTGAAATCCATTCTTGCCCCTAGGCTAAGCTGATCTTGCACACAATTTTCCATGAAGTCTTGGAATCCATCTAGTAGTCCTAAGTTACCATCTTCATAGGATTCCTCATCATCCGATTCGACCAAAATTTTGGTGCTTTGAGGTGCATAGGCTAAATTGGTAGGAGGACTGCATAGCACAAGGAAAACCTCTTTAGATACCTCTTCTTCTTGAAACTTTGATTAATCCTAGTAAGCTACAGGGCAGTAATTTCCCAATTCTATTTTGGAAAACAATGCCTCATTGGAATTGTTATATTTCATAATCATAAATTTCATGTGTGCCTCCCAATCTATGTGGATTTGGTTTGGTATCCCTTTCCATGGAAACCACATGTGAGAAAAGTTAGTTACAACATATCCGTTTAATGCCCTGGTGAAGTCTCTTCCCAATATTATATAATATGTATCTGGGATATCCACAACTTGGATGTCAATAACTTGTTGCACTCTTGGGTCCTCAACAATCTGCATGGGAATACGATTGATTTCTCCAACTATGTTCAACTCAATTTTTTTCGGTTGGGTTACCTTTCACCTAAACGGAGTGGGGACTATCCCAAGAGCTTTGCATACAACAAGGGGCATGATGTTAGTTGATGCTCCTAAATTGATCAAGCAGTTGTGCAGGTTTTTCCCAAATACCCTAATAGTGGTGAGGAAGGGAGGTGTTTTTAACTTCCCCTGGAATAATCCCAAAGGTGTATCTGCCCGAGCTACCTGACCTTTATCTTTCTCATTGTTCTTATCCTTAGTTGGTACTTGGATTTTCTCTTTAGCAGATTGCCTTCCAGCTTGTTGATTTGAAGGGGTATCCTTCTTTCCCACTATTTCTTGGATGATAGGCTCATGTTGTGACTCATCAAAAGAGACCCTTTTGGTGGGTATCTCTGGTGTTGACTTGGAGGATGCAGTCCCATTGATCACCCTAAATAAGGCATTCCTGACTGTTGGAACTTTAAGCAACTCAAAAGTAGACAAGCTGATTTTGACCTTCTTGAACTCATCAGCTACATATTCACCCATTTGCTCAATTTCAACCTCAAGGAATTTTCCTTGGGAAGAATTAGTGGACTAGTTTTTCCCTTGAGTTGGTTGCTTGTTATTGTTAAAGTATTGAGTGGGCACATAAGGGTAACCTAGATTTTTGTTGGCATTAGGGTTAGGTAGAGTGCTAAAGTTATTAGGTGGGGTCAAGGTTGTGAAAGAGCCACTTGCTTGCCTATTTCTCAAGTTATAAGGAGTTTCCCCTTGATGGAACATGTGGACCTCATCCTCACATGGCTCTTCTTCATCTACTAGACCATTTTCAACTGAAGCAAAGAGTTGAGATAAAGTTTCTTCGTTACTTACCTCATTTTCTTCTTCATCCTTTGGGGTAGTGGTCTCCCTTTTCAAGCACACTGCTTTCACTTCTAGAGAACGAGGCTTGGTGGTAGGGAGAGAGATTGGAGGAATCAATCATTGATTCCTACCTAGGTCTTTCCTTGTAAGACCTCCTTGATGCTTTGCTTCACCAGTCTAACCTATAGGTCCCTGCTCTTGACTAGGAGCCCTTGGTTTGTCTGACCAACCCCTCTTCTACCACAAACTCCTTCAACAACCGAGTCCACCTTGGTTCATTGCCACAACTCTTCCTTGGTCTTTCACCATACTAAAGAGCAATCTTCCTCAACACTTCATCAACTCTTGCAGGGGTAGTGAAATGTTCTAAAAGGCCTTAAACTATCCTCTAAGGGTTTATGAAGGTTCACCAAGTCTTCTTCTAACCATCGCTTGCAAGATACCTACTCTTAGGGTTGGGAAGGCTAGTAGCCTTTGAGCCCCTATTAGGTCTCCTTCAACGCCAAAATAGGTTGTAAATCACAAATCTCAAAAGGAATTCCCAAGCTATCTTCAAGGTTTCTAATCCATTTGAATCCCTCTTGAATATTTTCAAGGTCTTGTGCCCTATTTGTCCATACAAAGCCTATGCTTGAAGTAGAGTAAAAACTATGGTTTCTAAGCTTTTTCTAATATTTTCTAAACTTCCAACTTGTTTGCACACTAAATGATCAAATGGAACCTTCTCCCTCACGTAGCAACAAGGTAACACACCACCCTAACTCCTCCCAGAATAAATTCAACCATATTTGATCTCCCCTGCAAGAAATGTGACCTGCACATCAATCTTTTCCTAGCTGGACCTACACTAGCTCGCCTAGGGCATCATCATGCTAGCACATCCTGCATCCACCCAACTCCTAAAAAATACCATATGTACAGGCATGGAGTTAGGGCACATTTCCCAAAAGGTCATACAATTTGTATGGTGGGAAGGTGCTCTAAGCCTCCATTTATTCAACACTGCCTGTTTCAGGCCAGCAAACACCAAGAAACCAAAATATTTACAAAAAAACAAGAAAACAATTGATTCAAGCTGATAAATGCCACACAAAACTTTATGTTAACCTACTCTACATCCTTCAACATGAACATTAGCAATATCAATTCATTTAAGCACTGTTTCCAAGAAAAAAATAGAAAAAAGATAGCAAAAACACTATTTTTTCCTTAACTTCCAACAAACTGTCCTTACAAATGAACTTCCAACCTTGAACAAAGGTTGAGGCCACCTTTAAATATGCTTCTCAAGTAGTTATTTACTCATTTGCACACCTTTGCCACCTAGAACACATCTTAGGCAATATTTTGCAAAAATAGCAAAAATTGCTCAAAGCATCAAAATCTGTCCTAAGACAAGAATTTATTGAAACATCAACCATGGTCAACATGACCTTTATTTGAAAGCAAAGAAACATCAAAAATAATC